>APFE030554824.1:72192-109748 GCA_000404065.3 Pinus taeda | reverse complement strand
CATAAAGTGCGTACATACCCGCAGTTATCCCATTCAGGAGGTGCGTACCCCCAGTTCACTTACTTCAAGGCAGAGAAAAGCACATGTGGGGTTTCTTATGTTTAACTCTTGGTATTTAGCCCACGGAATTGTGTTATTATGGTTTTGGCCCATGGTATTGTTTTATATTATTATTATTATTGAGCCCCATGATCCATGATTTGAGGAAGAGCTTGCCTATAAAGCAAAGGAGATCATTTGGCTTGAGCGTGTTTTGGGTTGAACATCTTATGAGAGCTAGACCTGAAATACTATGATCTCTTGGTGTAATGTCTAGATCTAAATAAGGCGTAGTGCGGAGGCGCCATAGGAGACGCAGTGCAGAGACGCCACAGAGGCGCCACAGAAGGCACAGTGCGGAGACGCCACAGAAGGCGCAGTGCGGAGGCGCCATAGAAGGCGCAGAGCGAAGGCGCCACAGAAGGCGCAGTGCAGAGACGCCACGGAGGCGCCACAGAAGACGCCACAGAGGCGCCACCGAAGGCGCAGTGCGGAGGCGCCACAGAAGGCGCAGCTGCGGAGGTACGCGGTGCCACAGAAGGCGCAGCTGCGGAGGTGCACGGTGCCACAGAAGGCGCAGGTGTGGAGGTCAGTGGCGACACAGAAGAACAATGCGTACTTGTACGCAGGCATTACATGGGTGAAGCTGCGTACTTCTCTTGAAGTTAATTTAGCTGTCCATGTTTATCCTTGCTATGTTCTGGGTCTGGTTTTTGGTATTATGATCTGATAACAGCAGTCTGAGAAGTGATTGATTATGTTCTTAATGACTCATCTTCATGTGATCTGATGGACTATATCTGATTGATGACTCTCATTGTATATGTATTGATCTAGTGATTGGGTGATTCAGAAGGTTGTTTGATTATGAGCTTCAATGTGGTTATTGGGTCCAGTATGAAAATTGGATGAAACGTGGCCTTTCAGATTATGTGTTGTGCTTCAGTGTATCCAGTATGAAAATTGATGAAACGTTGTACCTGGAGGAGAGAATATTGTAGAGGTCGGCGCCTACGTACTAGTACTTAAGCTAGTACAAAAGCAAAAGGGAATCTTTGGAGCATTGTAGCAGGTAGCAGCCTGCGTACTAGTAAATGGATCGGCTAGTACAAGAGCAAAGGGGGTTGTAGCTCCCGTACTGGTATAAGACTGCACCAGTACAAATATTGTAAAAAGATTTTCTTATTAAGAAGAAGATTGAGATGACTTGCAGCAGGTGGTTTTCTCCCGCATTGGGTTTCCACCTTATATCATGGTGTTCATGTGTGTGCCTTATGTGTGATGATCTATTTCTATGTTACTGCATCTGTTAACTGATAATATGGTTGATAATGTTCTAATGCACTCATTGAAGATCAATTAACTTAATCATAAGAAGTTGTGGAAGTAGCATATATGAATCAGAGTTTGGAAATGAAAAGGTTTTATTAATGTGATAATACTGATTCACCCCCCCCTCTCAGTATTATTTCCAACAATATTTAATTATGAGCTTCATTAATGGAGCATATGTGTCCTGAAGGTAACTGAAAGGGAAAACTATACTAATCTGCCTTTGAAAACCAGCCTTGATATAAGGCTCATAATGTTCCCTGTCTACCAGCTACCCCTTATTCCACTACTCACCTACATTTGGAATACCGGTTGCCTGAGCTATAGTCTCAGGTGTCAAGGTGAATGTCACACCTGCCAAATTGACTTGGCCATTGTGAAGATGGAGTACAAACAGTCTGGAAAGCTCATGATGGTATTTGACTCTTTCCACCATCTCACAAAATTGGTAACAAGACTGATATTGGAAGCATGTCATAGCAAGAGGATAAGCCAACAGCTCAGCAAGTGAAGTAGGCTCCTCCCAGTTATGTTTTCCACTCTTATGAGGTCTCCTTGGTGCATGAATTTCTCTGGAAGAGTCATTGACTGTTTCCTTGTTTCTGTCATAAGAAGAATCTGACTCCATGTTTGCCAATTCTTGAGTTTACTAGATGAGTATGAAGAGATTTTATAGTGTCAATGGGTATTTGCTGCTAAAAGAAAGGGTTTGATGATAAGGACTGTGGAGGGACTGTGTATGAGGGATTGGGGATGTTGTTTGCAAGGTAAGGGAAAATGGAAAGGTTTGGGAATGATATTTAGGGTTTAGGGATATTAATTAAGGTTTGCGGTAATGAGATTAGAGATTAGGGTTAGTAGTTTTAGGGATATGGGAAATTTCGGAATAGGTAAGTATGAATGAAAAGGGAGGGAGAAAATAGGTGAATGAAATGTAGTGAGGGAGTGAAAATGGTAGGGGTGAGATTTAGCAGCAAAAACAATTATTTGTAAACCCTAGGTAGTTTTGTTTTTAACAAACTATGCAAGGAACTAGGGTTTCAATATGTCCCTATTAAATCACTATAAATACTAAAGCAAACTCATGGATTGGCCATATGGGAATGTCAACTTACTTGTGCAATGAGGAAGTTTGGAGGAGGCATTTGGATGAATTTCGAGCATTGTTGACTGGTGCGCTGCGCCACCTCACAAGTGTGCCACACTGACTCGGTGCATTGCGCCAGTATAAAATTTCAATGTGGACTGCACTTTGTGTGCGCCACGCCTTAACCCAGGTGTGCCATGCTTGAAATTTCTCACCCTTTGACTACAAAATCGCTCCCTTGGCTTTGAAAACACAAATTTCACTTGCTCTCCTTCACTTTTTCCATGCAAATGAACCTCTTTGATATGAATACACTTTATATAGCAATGGCATTAATTTTTGACTCAAGAAAACCCGCTTTCCTAATGTTTGATTTTCACTTGCTTTTTGAAACTCTGTTTTGGGCAGTTTGCTTTACTTTTTGCCTTTGATGGACTAAATGCTTTGACATTTTATTTCTTTTGCAGGAACTGGAGTTATAGAGGTTTTTCAAGGTGACCAGGGCTACCTCTGAAACTATTACATATAGAGAAAATGAAATTACATGAAATTTAGTACATGAAACATAAAAGAAAAATCAATCACTGAGCATGTGATTTTTGAAATTATTGTTGCTAAGACTTTATTTGGCCTCCTCATGCACCTGCTGACCATTATTGAGTGTTTTCAAGATCTTATCGATGAAACCCTAGACCTAACGAGACCTAAAACCCTAAAAATGACTTTTGCAGATTTAAAGACCAAAGATGACTACATATGATTTAGATGTATGAAAATGGGCTAGCAGGTAAAGAACATGAGGGAAAATTTATAATATGATACTACCATTAGATGATCCATGACCCTAATGGAATTCAGCTGATTGGATGAGACACCTAACATGCAATGCAACAAGAGAATTTGATCACTGATGGAGGGATGAAGATACTGACACTAACACCTTTAAAGACCCATTTTGTTAAATTGCAAAGCGTGAGAGGATGTTTGGTTTTTGATAGGAGGAGGTTACCTCCATTTTTATATCACAGAACCATACATATCACGTGGGACCAAAAAAGTAACAACCACATATACATATACACGTGGAACCATATCACATACACATATCAAAAACATATATATGACATGATACAACATATACACATTTAAACGTGTATGACACATGCATATATACGCAAGGAATAAGGGAATTCAGAGGCTTATACCTTCACCCTCAAATCAATACAGGAATTCAAAACTCTCTTCGAGCTCCACCTGATACACAATAGGAGTCTAGAGCACTTTCTCCACATGCTTGTCTTTTCCTTGTTGTACCTCATACGTCCATCATTTTTGCACAAGATTGACTCCTAGAAAAACATGTTAGTCAAAATGGCATCTTCATATGAACATAATCATGTATACAATATATAATCACATGTGCAAATAAATTTAGGTTTAATATAACTCCATATACCATTTTGTTGTTCGTCATTTCTATGAACTCAACCAAACTACTTGGTTTTCATATCGCATTCCACTTACCCCTTTCTTTTTCATATGCCTATTACCATGTTCATTCCAAGTTTCCTCATGGTGTTCCATGTTAGATTGTCCTCCAAAATCCTTATCTCTCCTACCACCCAACCCTCCTTCCCAAGGCCCCCAAGTATGTAAATCAAGGGACAATTCTAAAACCAATAGGAAATGTTAGAGGAAAAATCAAAGGAAACATCACAAATGAAAATTAAAATCCACAATCGCAATCATATAGGAAAACCACACACAAAAACATCATGGCCATGCATTTCGATAAATCAAATTGCATAAATAAAGTTCACAATCATATCACACCAATCATCAAGTAAAAGATTCCCAAACTTAGACCCAGTGTCTTGAGTCCAAAATTCAAGGCACTCTCTGCCATCATGCCATGCATACACATGTGTAACAAAATAAGCTTCCTTTCCTTATCTCTGTCACTGGGTCTTTCCATGAACAAGTAAACTCATCCTATTTCCCCTGTAGTTTTTCATGCATCCATTGGATTGTTAGAAATTATATATATTTATATTATATATATATATTTATAGAATAATTTCAAATGCAACATAATACTTCTAACCAATGTGCATATGTGTCCTTGAATTCGAAAGAAAACTTACATAGATGTTATTTTTTATTCATGATGTATATGTATCTCTCTCCCTCTCTCTCTCTCAAATAGCATCTATGTAAGTTTTCTTTCAAATTCAAGGACACATATGCACATTGGTTAGAAGTATTATCCTGCATTTGCAATTATTATAATTCAATTTGTGATCAAAATTAACCTCTTTACTAAGACCCCATTACCATTTAACTTATCTTTTTAAACTACATTTGAAAGGTTTGGCCTTCTTACTAAGGCCATCATTCATGGTACCTACAATATCATAGAGTTAGTTATGACACCACATGGTACACTAGCATGCTCTATCTTAAATTTGCACATTGATAATGAGAATGCATCACAACACTTGTAGGCAGTCTCAAATTAGCACAAAATAATGTCATCATACGTAATCAATGTTCACTTTCACCTATAAATAATTGACATAAAATCCATGACCCTATTTTTATAACCAATAACTTCCAAAAAGTATCTATGAGTTGCTAAATCCATAAAAATTGTACCTCTCATTATACAAATCATGGAATCCATCTGATGCATGCATACACATATATATATAAACATGTCTACACAATCAACATAATAATATGCAACATAAGGGACACATATATTTTTACAATCCCTCACATTATGTGTTTAGTCACGTGCATACCTATGCAAAAGATCATCACTTGTCCATTAATGCTAAAGTCATATACAAAATCATGCATATAGTATTGCAATGGTAAGGTTCAATACCATTCCATAATCAAAGCCTATAGTTAATCATATTCAAAGTTAATTATAATATTCAGGGTTAGAGCTCCACTCCTCTCTAGGGGTTCAAACTTTAAACCTCTTACTCTGTTAATTCTTTGATGGGCTACTAACTTTGTCTCCTAATATTCCAGTCTTTTATTCCTTACATGATAGAGCCCATTAGGTCCAAGTTTTAAAAACTGGGAACTTTGGTACCACTTGTAACACGCCCCCTTACCTAACTAAAGGTGGTTACTATGCCAAGCTCAAAGTGAAGTTATGAGAATGGGGGTAAAATTTTCACCACCCCCCCCCCCCCCCCCCACAATTTTTTATTTTTTTTTTATGAGAAACATATTTATTTCCATATGAGGAATATACATGTTATGTCTTGGTCATCGAGGGTTTGTTTAGACTCAATAGCAAGGATCAAAGTCATTACAACAAATGTCACTTGTAGGAATTGAACCTAGGTGCGGATAACAATCGTTCCTCCCAACCATCAAAGATGAACCCAATTAAAATTTCACATATAAAGTTCTGTAAATGGTGCTTCCAATTATGGACCATTCAGATAAGAATTTCTTGTGGGAAATCACTTCCATATGTTACATGCTTCAAGTTTATTTATTAAAATAATTTTTTCATGTAGAATCAAGGACTAATACAATATGTTGCTAAGGCCGATGTACAACAATTCTCATTAACTTATTTTATCTTTAGAAACTATAATTTGATGCGTATTTACTTACTATGTATGTTGATCAAATGTTACACAACATAATTACATTCATAAAAAAAAAAAAAAAAAAAGACTAAGGAGATTGTAGGCATTGCAAAAGTTTACCCATATGTCCCTCATAACACTTACTTTATCACAATATTGGTGAAGTCAATTGCACTTCCCCTATAATTTTATTTAAGGGAATCATCTAACCATTATGGAGGAGGCATTTGAGTGCTTTCTAGAGATAGAAGTGTGATTCAATTAACTCTAATGTAGCGACAAATGAGCACCAACTTTAGCTCAACGAATTTTTTTATTGTATTATTAAAGGATGGGTACTTCCATGAAGTTAGTTAAAGGTAACAATCAATAGTAAACAGGCAGAAAAATTCACAAGCCAATATTCCTGGGTAATCTACTCTATCTCTAACAAGGACATAAATTTCACATAAAATAAAAAATACATTAATTTTGAAACAACCATTCACATAATTGTGCAGATGTTTCACTTTCAAGATAGCTCATTGTCTGCATTTTTTCTATGTGGAGGGATGAGGTGCACCATCGAATCTTGCTCAAGGAAACTTCAAAGATGCTCAATATTCAAACCACATAGCTTATTTTCGATGTATCTAAGTTTTATAAACTTTCAAGAAGAGGTTATGTTGTCCATTCTACATGTCTTTGCACTTTTTTTTCTCTATTGCTTGTAAATATTTTTCTATAAATATAAGATATATTTCATTTAAAAAAGATGAATAATATATAATAATCTATCATTGAATTCATTAAAACAAAGTTTGGCTTTGATTGTCTATATACAAGGTTACTATGAACCATAAGGAGAAAGTTCAAAGATGCAAGGCATTAAAGGACTCATTCTCTTATAGAATATATATAGGAAAAGAAAATCTTTCTGTGAGGGAAAAAAATAAAGTAGAAAGAAATTGTCCAAGGAGTTAATCTAATCTATAAATGTAATATACTTATGGTCTCTCCATTTCAACAACACAGATCCTCTGTGGAGTTAAGGAATTCAACTGGTGTCTCTGCAATTGCTTAAAATCCATATTACCACATTGTATATTAAAATCAGCCTATGTCTCTTTGTTATGCTTTCAATTGTTTATTTTATGTATGTCATTGCTTAAACCATTGTCCATAGAACCTAGTTTTTATTACATTGCTTTCTAACTATTAATAAAGGTTGTTTCTTTTCGAAACATTCCCAACACTTCCATGCTCATTCAAATAAAGGTTATTTCTTTTCGAAACATTCCTAACACTTCTATGCTCTTGTAGAATTGAGACTTCTGTGATTTGTCATAGTTATAAGGAGAGCTTCAGCGTAAATCACATAAGAAATATTTCTGCCAACGCGTTTCGAACCAACCAATGTGGTCCATCATCAGGACAAGTTGAAGATACAGATCTAGCTCAGCGTTTTAAATAGTCCAGGCAGAGACTCCAATGGCTAAAACATTCTAACGGTTACTTTGCCAATTAAGCTACCTCTAATTAATTTAATATATTATATTCTGAGTTAGGTAATCGGTAGAAGTAATTCATTTATTAAATTTCAAAAATTACCTCATTAAAATATATATATATATAAATGTTAATATTTATTTAATTATTTCATTATATCTAACTTAAATATATAAGAATAATGCCCTATTTATTGTTATTAATCTTATTTATAATTAATTTAATAGAAGACAGTTAAATTGGGTCAAAATAAAAATTAATTTATTAATTTATTAAATTAATAATGTGTTATATATATGTTAAGTATTAACATTATATGTGCAAACTATTAATATATATAATCAATACTATAAAGATAATTAGTTAGTTAATACATAAATGCCCTAAATAAAAATACTAGGGGTTATATAAGTTAAATTAGGTAATTATATATAAATTATTATAAATATAATATAATAATATAAAAAATAAATATTAATTAGTCATGTATTTAGATTAGCCTAAAAAAAAACCTAAATAACACTACTATGCTATGGTTATACTACTACTTAATTAAATAAATATTACTAGAACTAAAAGTTTATGAAATAAAAGACTGTTAATTGCATTGTCAATTGTTTTAATATTCTTTTTAATATTATAAGTAATAATTAATGAATGTTTTATGCTCAATTTTAATAAATTCTCCATAAACAAGAGATGACATTCTTGTCAGCTTTGATGTTGTCTCCCTGTACACGTGCATTCCCATTAATGAAGCCATGGAAGTGATACATCGCCTAACAGACCCGGACACCGCGCATCTGGTTGAGGTTTGTCTCACTTCCACATTCTTCAGGTTCGAAGGGGAGTTCTATGAACAAACCTGTGGCGTTGCCATGGGTTCCCCCCTCTCCTCGATCATGGCAAATCTTTTTATGGAGGATTTCGAAGCCAAGGCTTTAGCCTCGGCCCGTCTCCTTCCTAAGCTGTGGAAGAGATATGTAGATGACACCAATGTCATCTGGCCCCATGGCCATGAAGAGCTCGATCGTTTCCTGGTCACCTCAATGGCCAGTCCTCTGCCATAAAGTTCACCATGGAAAAGGAGGTCAATGGCAGCCTCCCTTTCCTGGATATTCTTTTTTCCAGGAGGTTGGACGGCTCTCTCTCCCACGCGGTGTACCGTAAGAAGACTCACACTGAGCAGTATCTTCACGCTGATTCCCATCATTTCCCTGCTCAGAAGATGGGTGTTCTCAACACCTTGGCTACGCGTGCCCTCAGGATTTCGGATAAAGAAAACCTGGTTAGGGAGAGAAACCACCTCCTCGATGTCTTTGTGGAGAACGGATATAGCAGGCACCTTGGTCAGAAGGCTTTCCTTACTGCCTCCAAAAATGCTTTTAGTAAAAATGAGCCTAAGGAGCGTCATCCAGGTGTCCATATGCCATATATCCAAGGGACCACGGATCGGATAGCTCGGATCCTTAGGAGGTTTGATATCCCCTCAACCTTCAGGCCTCTCAGAACCATTCGTAACTCCCTGAGGTCAGTTAAGGATCCAGTCGACCCTAAAGACATGAAAGGGGTCTATTTGATTCCTTGCTCTTGTGGGACCCCTTATATAGGTGAAATAGGGCGCTCCATCCAGCAGAGAATTGGAGAGCATGCAGTGGACCTGAGGCATGGTAGAATAAAGTCCTCATCTCTAGCAGAGCATGTGGACAAAACTAAGCATCATGTCTGCATAGAAGAGGCCAAAGTCATTGCTAGGGTGGATCGGTTTCATCATCGCAAGTTAAGGGAAGCTATCGAAATTGAGCGAAGACCCATCAATCTCAACAGAGATGATGGGTGGAAGGTTAGTAGAAATTGGATCCCTGCGTTGTCGTCTTAAGTTTTCTTCCTCCCCCGGTTCTTCCAGGTTCTTTCTTAGGTGGGTGTGATTTTGTTCTTGTGGGTCTGGTTTCGCTTATCGTTGGCAGCATTGTTCTTCGAAGGATTTTCCTCCTCTTGAGCTGTTCTTTTTTTTTGGAGAATTATTAAAATTGAGCATAAATTATTCATTAATTATTACTTATATTATTAATAACAATATTAAAACAATTGACAATGCAATTAACAGTCTTTTATTTCATAAACTTTTAGTTCTAGTAATATTTATTTAATTAAGTAGTAGTATAACCATAGCATAGTAGTGTTATTTAGGTTTTTTTTTAGGCTAATCTAAATACATTGACTAAATTAATTATTATTTTTAATATTATTATATATTATTTATTTATTAATTAATTTATATATAATTTTAACTTTTTCTTTTCAAATAAACTCATATAACCCCTAGTATTTTTATTTAGGGCATTTATGTATTAACTAACTAATTATCTTTATAGTATTGATTATATATATTAATAGTTTGCACATATAATGTTAATACTTAACATATATATAACACATTATTAATTTAATAAATTAATAAATTAATTTTTATTTTGACCCAATTTAACTGTCTTCTATTAAATTAATTATAAATAAGATTAATAACAATAAATAGGGCATTATTCTTATATATTTAAGTTAGATATAATGAAATAATTAAATAAATATTAACATACATATATATATATATATATTTTAATGAGGTAATTTTTGAAATTTAATAAATGAATTACTTCTACCGATTAACCTAACTCAGAATATAATAATATTAAATTAATTAGAGGTAGCTTAATTGGCAAAGTAACCGTTAGAATGTTTTAGCCGTTGGAGTCTCTGCCTGGACTATTTAAAACGCTGAGCTAGATCTGTATCTTCAACTTGTCCTGATGATGGACCACATTGGTTGGTTCGAAACGCGTTGGCAGAAATATTTCTTATGTGATTTACGCTGAAGCTCTCCTTATAACTTCTATGCTCATTAATAAAATGAATGAACAAATATATCTATTATTCAATTGGACAAAAACATCGCAGTGAGCACTATCCTTCAAGGCAACACTAAGTCTATGGTTCTTGATTGGAAGACAAGGAAACATAGATTTAAATATGCACTTGGTTGGAACTATGGTATCCAACCATTGACACTAATTACACCAACATTTAACTTAGAAAATTTCTCATGAGGCTCCAATAATAAATTAAGTATATCACTAAAACATTAATAAAGAATAGAATTGATGGGCCTCTAAATTAGACATAAATTAAGGCCCGTGCCTCTAATTTAAAACATAAATTAAGGCTTATGACCATTATTCAGCACATTAAACTTCTCTTTCTGCATTAGATAATTCATTTTTAACTTTAATATATTCATTAGGAAGGTTTATGAATAATTGAATATTTGTGCCTAATATTATTTATTTTTTGTGGAATATTATGATAATATTAGGCAGATTATGAAGAGTTGGAGGAGGAGATAATTTAGGGACTTGTTCCCTACTACTAGAGGATCAATAATAAATAATAAGTCAACAATATATTATGGAATTATGGCACAAATTGTGGAACTCTAATGATTGAGAAAATCTAGGAATGTGTTCCACTAATCAAGGGAGCAAATCCACCAATCAAGGGAGTAGATCCACTAATCAATGGATTTCAATGGGGAAAGCTTCCTCCATCCATGGGGAATGATTCTCAATCATTTTTTCTAAGTACCAAGTCGAATTTTCCTCTAGGGAATGATTGAGAAAAATCTAGGAATGTGTTCCCTGCCATTTAATGCAAATTCCTAGCATTAGGGACTTGATCCAGGTCCTGGTGTGAAGAAGGACCCTTCCAAGACCTTTTACTTTTGTGATGTGTTAAATTTGCTTTTTAAAAGAACATTAATAAATACATCTGCATGTTGTAAATAATAGGAACATAACAATTATCAACACATGGAAACAAAGCTATTGATAATGGAGTTCGTCCATGAGGGACTACGTCTCTGAGCCCCGGTGCCAAGATGGTGTAGGCTGCTGCATTAAGTGTTGTCAATAAAGGTGATGTACAAAAGAGATGAGTCTCAAACATACAAGGAAGAATTCCCTCATGGAGGAGTGGCTCTAAGAGATGTTCCAGAGCTATAACTCTCAATCAAAAGACTCCTATTAGTATGACACAAAACAAGCATGGTGCGCATCCCGCCAACATGGCACAAAAGGGATGTCAAAGCAAAACACATGCATGATGACAACAAGAGTATCCCATCAACATACAACAAGGGATCTCAAAGAATTACATGAAGAGTTATGATAGCAAGTACATCATATGAAAGATTCTACATAACATGAAGCAAGGAATCATGACAACATGTAATAAACAAGATCCTACATCAACATCAATCCTGGATCTATACAACATAATGCAGAAAGAAGAAGTACATGAACACATCATATACCTCGCAACCAAGGGCCATCTAAAGAAGTGGATGTCACACTTCTGAAGCTGTTCGGACCATTGCTCTCAAGGCATCGATCTCATAAAAATGGCTGCTTGCAAAAGAATGTGGACATCTGCACTCGCACTTAGAAAAGTGACTAGAAGAAGAAATGAGAGAATAAGAAATCTAAAGCCACCATCAGATTTGTGGCATCGAGTAGTGTTGAATCGGCTGTCCAAAATCTAAATTCTAAGAAGTTGAGAATTCTAGGCTCAAGGAATCTTCTAGATTCCCCCAGGATTCCACAAAGATTGTGTTCCATGGATGGACTGGAAATCTGCAAATCAGATGGCGAATCTGATTTCTCCATTGTGATCCCTACAAAAAACCATGAAAAACAAGTATAAACTTGACTATATTCTAAAATGTCAAAATTTTACCTCCTTGGGAAAATTTCATGGCTCATGGTTCTGCTCCTTGTTTTTGCTAAAATCATGGTTCCAGGTGTATTCTGGAACTGACTGGAAAATGCAGACCTCTGATGAAGAAACAAACAACACCATTGTGTTCGTGGCAATGGGAGGTGTAAAAACCATATAAAACTTGTCAAATTCTGACAAAGTGAAAATTTTGCCCTCCTGCAGAATTCATGGTTCCTGCATTAAAATATTAATTAATCTTATGCCTTGAAATTTGTGCCTGCATTATGCCTTGAAATTCGTGCCTACAGTCTCTCTCCTCCTCGAACTGTGTGCAGAGAGAAAATATGAGTTTAAATAAAACTCATCGGCAGATTTCCCAATGAATAGGCCATTGGCCTAATGGTAAATAATAGGAGTCATTGAGGAGAGGTTGGGGGATCAAATCTCTCCTCTCCCATATAAGCATTTTATAAATAGAAAACCTCGTGCTTATACATATCGGCAATCGGTAGTTGCAACTGGTGACTAAAATGGGCATTGGCGCATATATCGGCGCAATCTCTGGGAGTTCGTCGATATCCATATCGGCGGTCGGCAAATGCGGAGGTTTCAGCGCCTTTATCAGGGTTACGCCGAACTATATACATATACATATACATATACATATACATATACATATACATATATACATATATACATATATACATATACATATACATATACATATACATATACATATACATATACATATATATATATATATATATGGGAGATGTTACAATCGGTGATCATTGCGACATGTATATCGGTGCTTTATGTGGGGATATCGTCGATATTACAATCAGCCTACATATAGTTGGTCGGGGAAAAACATGCAGTATATAACATGGTTATGCGATATATATATGGGTGCGATCGTTGGGGAGGGTTCGGCGGAGGTTGTGTCCATTGATCCCATTATATTTATTTATAATATGGTTGCAATATACGCGATAAGGCTATTTTAAAATGGTTCGGCGAGGTTTGTTGTTGTCGATCTCGAAACCATGTCTAATTAGTTTTATAGTTATTTATAACTATATATTAAACATCATTTGTTATGTGGTTATTTAATAACCATTCTCTATGATTTTGTATCTTATGCAAGTTTAGGAGACAAATGAGAGAATTCCAAGTGTCAATGGTTGATGGGCTGCCATGTGGGTCCCACCTACTTACTGGGATGCCATGTGGCATGCTATGGGCCCCACTTTTCCCCTATCATGTCAAACTTTGAATAGCTCTATCTTTCACATACGAGCTCGGTTTGACGAAACATTCACACCTCCAAGATCAGGATGATGAGGTCTTCGATCTAGTCTTGGTTCGATCATAATCCAATCACTTTGATTTTTGAGCCATCTTTGGCCTGCATGTCTCTCTAGAGCCACCGGGATCAATCCTCCCCACTGAGGAGCTTTTGGTCCTCCAAAAGCATGGAAAAATAATCCGCATCTTTCTTTATACGCTGTCGGCATCACAAATGTCCTGGAAAAAGGTCTAGATTCCATCTCCTTCACCTTTGTTCTTCGGAGCCTTAAGCAACAAACTGACACCTGCTACTTCTGCCACCTGTAGTACATTGTTTGCAAATCACATGCTTTGAATAACATGACCAAACTAAAGACCCAAACATCCCATACTTGCCACCATTTTATAACACATACTTGATGGTCAAGTTTACAACAAGATGGACGTAATACCCTAGCTATGGCACAAGGCCAACTCATCATGGTTGCTTCAAAAAGTGATGGTGAACACATCATCACTGCAAAACATGATTTACATACATAAGGCCAAACATTATTGTTTTGACAAGTGATGGAAACATAACATCACTTTCAGAGTTTTAATATGCAACTCAAAATACGACTCAAAACACGACCAGACATCATTGTTGTTGATTACGTGATGGAAACACATCATCATGTTTACATTTTAACATGCAACAAGTGATTTACAAAAGAATGACCATGAAACAACATCATGTCAAAAAAACCAATTTTTCACTGATCAATGTGAACGGGTTGCCTCCTTGAGGTGGTTTTGCTTGTCGAACAACTACTTTACTTGGTTCACGCACTGATGCTTTGTCTTTAAGGCACTGATCTGGATGGAGCTTCCAGCAAGTGGCTCTCTAATGGCCATTTCTATCGCAATGACTGCAGTAGGCTTTCTTCCTCCATACTGCTTAACCTATTTCTTTGCATGCTGTTGAGATGGTTTTTCACGCTTCATGAGTGCTACCATTCTTTTCCAACACTTGGAAGAGGTATGGTTAGGTAAACCACAAAAAGTGCATGTTTTTCGATGTCGTTTTCTTCATTCATTATTAACAACATGATCATAATCAAAATGAACATTTGAAGATCAAAAGTAATTTTACCTTCCCTTGTTGTTTCTGATGTCAGCATGGCGATGAGAGCTTGCCTTAGCTCTCTCCCTGCGATGGAAATTGCCATGGGATGATGGGGATGCTTTCCCATCATTCTCTTTCCTCGACGATGTTTCAGATGACTCTGACACCTTTGAGCACTCTCCTTTAGTGTATATCGAGACTACAAATTGATGTTCATGCACATCCTCCAAAGGTTACATGATGCCTTGGTTATTAACACCAAGTTCTTTCTCCTCGTGCCTTGTCTTTGTAAGGAGCCTCATATTTGTCCCTGTAATTGGGATCTCCAAATCTCCAACAGACATCATACTATGAGAATATGAAATCAAAATGAAATCAACATCTTTTACCTTCTCTTTCGATTTGGAAAGAACTGATGAGGGCTACTCATCATTCGTCGTTGGTGTTTTGCTAACTGTCTCAGTGCCTTCCCCAACATACCCAAGTCCTGCCTGACGGGGTAATTCCTCTACTTTGATCAGATTAACAATTCCTTGGCCATTAAATTCCAAGCCTTTTCCTTCATACCCCATTCTCTTCAACAGTTTGGAGCCAATTCTTGTTGTGTGATTTTCAAACACAACGAAATCATCATCAGGGAACATACATGAAGATGGAGAACTACTTTTTATCTCACATGGGTCTCGTTGCAACTTTTCCAAGGCCTTGTCCTTTGCTTGTAGCTATAGTATCAAACTCTACTTCTCCTCTTTCTCTTCATGTAGATGCATCTCCAATTCATCATTCTCTGTTTGAAGAAAATTTTTGTCTTGCTTCAGTTCTTTCATGGCCTCTTCTGTGGCTTTCAGCTGAAGCCGTAATCGCTCCTTTTCCTCTGTTTCTTTCTGTAGAGTTTTATACACAATTTCCACTGCCTTGGAAATGTTAAGCATGGTCTCGTACATGGCTTTTTCATCCTCGGTCATTGCACGTTCCATTGTTCACACTACAATTCACATCAATGCAAATACCACTCTGATACCACTTGATCTAGGTTCGAGTGTGAAGAAGGACCCTTCCAAGACCTTTTACTTTCATGATGTGTTAAAATTGCTTTTTAAAAGAAAATTAATGAATACATCTACATGCTATAAAGAAGAGGAACATATCAATCATCAACACATGGAAACAAAACCATTGATAACAGAGTTTGTCCAGGAGGGACTACGTCTCCGGGCCCCAATGTCAAGATAGTGTAGGCCACTGCATTAAGTGCTATCAATAAAGGTGATGTACATAAGAGATGATATCTTGATCATACAAGGAAGAATGCCCTCACGCAGGAGTGGCTCTAAGAGATGTTCCACAGCTATAACTCTCAATCAAAAGACTCCTATCAGTGTGACACAAAACAAGCATTGTGCGCATCTTGCCAACATGGCATGAAAGGGATGTCAAAGAAAAACACATGCATGATGACAACAAGAGTATCCCAACAACATACAGCAAGGGATCTGAAAGCATAACATGAAGAGTTATGACAACAAGTACATCATATGAAAGATTCCACATAACATGAAGGAATGAATCATGACAACATGTAATAAAAAAGATCCTGCATCAACATCAATCATGGATCTATACAACATAATGCAGAAAAAAGAAGTACATGAACACATCATATACCTCACGACCAAGGGCCATCTGAAGAAGTGGATGTCACACTGCTGAAGTTGCTTGAACCATTGCTCTCAAGGCATCGATCTCATAAAAATGGCTTCTTACACAAGAATGTGGACATCTGCACTGGCACTTAGAAAAGTGACTAGAAGAAGAAATGAGAGAATAAGAAATCTCAAGACACCATCTAATTTGTGGCATCGAGTAGTGCTGAATCAACTGTCCAAAATCTGAATTCTAAGAAGTTGAGAATTCTGGGATCAAGGAATCTTCTAGATTCCCCCAAGATTCCTTAAAGATTTTGTTCCATGGATGGACTAGAAATCGACAACTCAGATGGCGAATTTGATCGCTCCATTGTTAACCTTGCAGAAAATGATGAAAAACAAGTATAAACTTGACTATATTCTAAAATGTCAAAATTTTACCTCCTTGAGAAAATTTCATGGCTCATGGTTCCGCTCCCTATTTTTGCTGAAATCATGGTTCCATGTGCATTCTAGAATTGACTATAAAATGCAGACCTCTAATGAAGAAACTAACATCACCATTGTATTCGTGGCGATGAGAGGTGTAAAAACCATATAAAACTTATTAAATTCTGACAAAGTGAAAATTTTGCCCTCTTGCAAAATTCATGGTTCCTGCGTTAAGATATTAATTAATCTACTGCCTCGAAATTTGTGCCTGCATTCTGCCTCAAAATTCATGCCTATAGTCTCTCTCCTCCTCGAACTACGTGCAAAGAGAAAATCTGAGTTTAAATAAAACTCATCGGCGGATTTCCCAACGAATAGGTCATTGGCCTAATGGTAAATAATAGGAGTTGTTGAGGAGAGGTCAGGGAATCAAATCCCGCCTCTCCCATATATAAGCCTTTCATAAACAAAAAAGCCCGAAAACCCTACGCTTATACATATTGGCGATCAGTAGTATCAACTAGTGACTAAAATGGGTGTTGGCGCATATATCGGCACGGTCTCCGGGAGTTAGCCGATATCCATATCGACGGTCGGACTTATCGGCGGTCAACAGATGTAGAGGTTTCAACGCCTTTAACGGGGTTACACCTATATATTAATATATTATATATATATATATATATTTTATATTTTTGTATGTATTTATGTATGTATGTTTTGTATGTATGTATGTATGTATGTTATGTATGTATGTATGTATGTATGTATGTATGTATGTATGTATGTATGTATGTATGTATGTATGTATGTATGTATGTATGTATGTATGTATGTATAGGCGATGTTCCAATCGACAATCAGCATGGCATGTATATTGGCACTTTATGTGGGGATATCGCCAATATTACAATTGGCCTACATATAATCGGTCGGGGCGAAACATGCAGCATATAACATGGTTATGCGGTATATATATGGGTGCAACCGTTGGGGAGGGTTCGACAGAGGTTGTGGCTGCCGATCCCATTATATATATTTATAATATGGTTGCGATATATGCGATAAGGTTGTTTCAAAAGGGTTCGGCAGGGTTTGTTGTTGTCGATCCCAAAACCATGTCTGATTGGTTTTATATAGTTATTTATAACTATATATTAAACATAATTTGTTATATGGTTATTTAATAACCATTCTCTATGATTTTTTCTCTTATGCAAGTTTAGGAGACAAATGAGAGAATGCCAAGTGTCAATGGCTTATGTGCTGCCATGTGGGTCCCACTTGCTTACTGGGATGCCATGTGGCATGCTTTGGGCCCCACTTTTCCCCTATCATGTCAAACTTTGAAGAGCTCTATCTTTCGTATACGAGCTTGGTTTGATAAACCATTCACACCTCCATGATCAAGACGACAAAGTATTCGATTTGGTCCTAGTTCGAACATAATCCAAACACTTTGATTTTTGAGCCATCTTTGTCCTGCATGTCTCTCTAGAGCCACCTGGATCAGGACTAGATCCAATAATCAAGGGATTTTGGTGGGGAAATCTCCTTGCATTCATGGGGAATGATTCCTAATCATTTTTTATAAGTACCAAGTCGAATTTTCCTCTAGGGGGGGTTTTTCATAAGTGTTATGGTGGAGAGAGCTTGTATTTTTACAGCTCCATCATATTTTCTTACAAGGATGTAATTCTATTAATGAAAATAAAGAAGATTGGTGTCATGTTTAGCTTCTAAATCTTGTTCTCCTCCATAGGTCTCTGATCTTCCTTGGGCTTGGCCATCCCAGGAACCTCAGATCCCTTTTGTATCATTTTATTTCCTTCTTTTCATTGCTTATTCACATGCATCTCTAGTTTTATTTCTTTTTATTTTTTCATTTAGTATTAATGATTTCTTGTTGTAGGATTGAGTTAAATGGTTGATGTAAGTTATTTTTCAGGATTACAAGAACTATTTCATCCTTGGAAAAGCTTTAGAAGTTCATAATAATCATTGAGTTTCTTGGATTAGTCTTCTCATTCCCAAATCTAGATTGTTGGACCTCCTTTTTGGCAAAGAACAATAAATTTCTTATATTTTTTAGAGCATGCTAACGAGCTTCAATCGAATTGATTCCACTTGCATTAGATCAAAAAACAATTCTATTTCATAACAAAAAAATACCCCATTGCATTTTCACTTGATTTGGCTGGGGATTTTTTAGATTTACTAGCTCACTAGTTCTCGAATTTCTAGATTTTCGACTAGTAATGATTTTTATTTTTATTTTCATGGGTTAACAGAGGTATTTTTGAGTGATTCCACTTGGAATGGGGACCTAAGACATCATAGTTAATACCAAAATTTGTCCCATCCAATTTGTATTTGATTTTCTTGGCCATTCGATGAATTATAATAAATTTGTACATCTTGTAGGAAATCAGGGGATCATGTAGGAAATCACTGTAGCATCATGTAGGAAAGTTTGTTTTGAGACTGAATTGAGGAAAAATACTCTAGGAAGCTAGAAAAGGGTCCCTACTTGTCTCCCAAACATTCTGACCGTTCACCATCATCTCCAAGCCACGTGCCACATCACCAAAAGAGATTAGCTTTCACACTCTCACATGAAAAAGAGACAAAAGAAAAACAAATTTATTTTATTCATTTACATGCACAACAGTAGAAGGTTTGATGGTTTGAATCTGCATGCTTAGGATAGTAGGATTGCATACATGTTAACTTAGCATTCTTTTGAAGCGAAGCCTCTTAGCAATTAGTTAGAAAATGGTGTGTTTTAGGATTTGATTTCAGTCTCTTTCCTTGTACTTTCTTTCTTGTAGTAGGTTAATGTTCCATATCAAACATTTCATTTTCTACAATCAATTTAGGATTTGGCATCAGTACATGAACTCCATTACATCATGACAATAAAGGAAGGACACATTGTATGCTGCACATATCGTGTCGATACCTCTTAAGTTTGTACAAACGCCAGGTTGATAATTAAAGTCGGTAGCCTTGGGAGTTGCAACATTCTTGTTGCAATACCGAGGCTCGTCAAGAATCACTTTCCTCAACATCAACATCACTAAGCATTGGCACATTTATATTTTCAGATGAGGACCAACAATTTAAAGAAGAGCATCAACATACAATCTTGTTTACTTTCCTCCAACTCAGTAATTAACAAAGTAATGAGAATGCATTTGTTTGCAAAAGAAAATAAATGAAGTGACATATATATACCGATTTTTCATGTATTCTTGTTTTGCAATTTACCATACTATGCATTCTCTAAAGGTTGCCTACTCTTGCATATGTTTAATTTCAGAATAGTGGCACAAATAATTTTGATTTCAGTGCAGAATTAATATATAGAAAATTACAAACCTAGAAAGACATCCATTACATTGAATGAATGGATATATCACTCACATGCCAAGTCACATAATTAAGAACACTATGACGCAAATAGTCTGTGGGTGGGTGAGATAAAACCTAGTGGTTGTGAGTGGATGAAGAAAATGTTGTCATAAAATTTAACACACCCCAAGGAAATACAGAGTAGTGAATTTATTTTGTGAAATGAGGATGGTAGAAGTTAATAATACGATTCTTTTTATTCCACAAAATTCCAATTAAATTTCCAAGAGAGAAACAAATATTTATATCCATGGATGGATCATTATGGGATAAGAGACCACTACTGTTTCAATCCTTTTTGTGCGTCAAGACCCATAAATATGATGGGTCACTAAAATCCATGTCATAATCAACAACACAATATTAAAAATTAATTCCTTCATTGTTACAAAAGTAGGAAACAATGTTGACAAAGGTTGTAAGGACAAGATAACAGTCTAAGCCTCTAGCACATGTTATCCAATCCATGCTAAACTACAAAGGGGCACATAATTGAGCCTAAACTTCCAAGAGGGAAAAAAGTAGCTAGTTCATTGGTTTCCTTTGGTGAATCAAAGTTTAAAAAACATCAAACATAGTTCTCAAGTGGAATCAATATAGCAATAATAATTTAAAGAACTCTAAGACAAATTGTGCTCTACACCAAATTTTATGCCTGCCTAATATACAATAACTTTTGAAACCCAAGGGGTTTCTTATAAGCATGCAATGGGAACAATTCTAGTCTACGTTAGTCATTTCATTACATAGCACTCAAAAACTTTCAAGGATGTTACCCAAAATCATTCCTCTTATGATTTTGATTCTATTGAATTCTACAGTCTATTGCTAAATGGAAGGTTTGCGTACAGGGTAAGGAGATATTTAATCCCTTTAACCCTCTCCCCTACTTAGGGGTTGTCTGCAACTCTCAAAACTATTAATCATAACCTTCATACATACAAAAGATTTCCACCCTACAAAAATCATTGATCAACCTCTTATAACGTCAATTATTGAAATGACCACAAACATAAGCTTCATCTCAAACATCAACAAAGGATTCTAAAATTTCACATTAAAAATATAATAAGATTATATATAAAAGAATATCTATATTCTATATCAAGTAGTAAATATGTACAAAATAAAATGAAAATTCCTCAAAACCAATTTGACACATGTATCAAACAAATATTTATAAAAAATACATTAATACACAGCAATGGGCCTATCATGACCATATTTTTGAAACCAAACCAAAAACCCAATAGATGGCTAAGAAACAAAAACCACAACTGATATAGATCATTATAATTTATAAATGACAATCAACATGGTATGACTCCCAATGAAATGACCATGTAAATGCCAGTAACCATTACGAATTCAAACCATAAAACATATTTTCCTGCCCTAGGAAACGACATGAGATTTCTGAAATATATAGATGGTGAATAACTAAGTTACCTTTGGTTGATTTTTACATATCTCAAATATTTTCTTCATGGTAACCAAGGATTTTTACTCCTTACCTTTGTTGGAAGTTCAATTTCGTAAAGAACCAGGGTAAGTTGATGGTAAAAATATGGCTGCTAGAAAAATGGTCACTAAAAACTATAGAGGAAATCATGCTCCCCCTCTTAATTTCACCAGGTTGATATCTCAACAAATAGATTAAAGAATAGAAAAGGGACTACATTTTGATTGTTACAGTATGTATAGTAAAGGTGTAAATGCAGTGAGAAGAAATTATTCTACATAAATTGTGAATATGAAGAAGATAAATAATTACAACCATCACAAGTTCTAGATCTAGAAGAGACTACTCTAACAATATATTTCCATGCATATAAGTGATTTATATATGAACATCACTTTTACAAGTTACTAAACTATGGGGATATGCAACTAGTGCAAAACAAAAATTTACAAACTTTAGCTGGACAAATAGTATGTTAGTGTCAGTGTCTTCACACTGCCATCAGTGATCAAAATTTAATCTTTTGCATTTCATACTAGGAGTCCCATTCTGATGAGGTTGTTCCATTAGGTCATGGATCTACTGATGGTAGGGTTTATTTCAGTTTTTCCCTCATGATATGTACTTACTGACCTCCTTTCATACCTTTCAGTCATGATTCATGCTCATTTTCAGTTCATTTCATCAATTACATAGGGTTTCAATCTCATTAGGTCTTAGGATTTCCACCATGGTCAAAATTCAATGATTATTGCTAATAATGGCCAGCAAAGACATGAGGAGGTCAATAATGATTGGAAAGTCATAATTTGTTAATTTGTAAGCTTAATGAAGTTCTCACCTCAAAACTAGTTTTGAGGTCAAAACAGAGCATTTGTATTTTATTTTTAAATTTCATGTAATTTTATTGTTCTCATATGTAATAATGGTTCCATGTTGCTCCTGGACATCTGGTGATGTTGCCAAAGCACTGCCACTGCAAAAATTCAAAAGAATTTAAGCATCAGTCCACCTATCAAGGCAAAGAAACCAAGCATCAAAAAACAAAGTATTGGAAAAAGTACATAGACATTACAAAAGTGGGTTTTCACCAACAAAAATCAAAAAGTGAAAGTTATATAAAACCATCCTTCTATTTATCATTTCATTATGCTAGTGTTGAAGTTCAAAGTGCCAAAAGGAGAGCCAGGGATTGATTTCAAGTGTTATTGGGAAAATACAAGTCAATTGTTACATTTTTGGAAAAATTTGAGCGGCGTTGCACTTTTGAGGAGGGCGCTGGGTTTTTAAGTTGGCGCTGCACACCTGGCAGCATTTCCCTATGTAATTTTACATATGCGCTGCGCTTTCAAAGTGGTGTTGTGCACCTGTGTGAGGTGCTGTGTTTTTTCCTAACCAAGCCTAGATTGTTCCCAAACTGTCAATCCACCTCAAAACTTTCAGTTTCTCTCTCTAACAAGTAAGTGCATTACTCATATCTTATGTTTTAGGGGTTTGTTTGCCAAGATTGGTGTTTCACATATTTAAATCTAAAACCCTAGCTTCTGGGGTGAAACCCTAGTTTTTCTCATACCACTAGTGTTTATATACCCTATCTACTTGCCATTATTCACTAAACCCATATTTCAAACCCCCTGTTAACTATGTGGAAAGAATATAACACAACCCAACATTCTACCACTTGTTGTTTTCTTTCCACATGGGGCCATAAGAGAGCTTAGTCATTTCCCAACGCTGAAATGCCCATTGTCTCTCTATACCAAGAGAACTTCTCAGAGCTCACAGATTTTGTCAATGCATCTACAATATTCTTCAAAGTGTCCACCTTTACCAGCAACACCTTTTTGTCTTCTATCATATTCCTTACATAGTTATACTGAACATCAATGTGCTTTGTTTTTGAATGATATGCAGGGTTCTTTGCCAAGAAAATTGCACTTTGGCTATCACAGTCTATCCTTATAGCTTCCTATACTAACCCCATAGTTGAACACAATCTCTACAACCAAATTGCTTCCTTGCTAGCATGAGTGGCTGCCATGTATTCTGCCTCTGTAGTTGATAGTGCCACTACAGATTGTTTCTTACTTATCCAACTAACTACACCTCCAAATAGGTTAAACACATACCCACTTGTAGATCTTCTCTGATACAGATCTCCAAGCCAGTCTGCATCAATAAAGCCATGGATATCCAACACTCTATCAAATCCTGGTCTTCCTTGGTAGCACAGACCATAATCACTAGTGCCACGCAAATACCTGAAAACTCACTTCACTACTGTGTAATGCTCCTTTCTTGGTTTTGACATAAACCTGCTCAATACTCCCACTGCATGTGCAATGTCTGGTCTAATACAGAGCATTGCATACATTAGGCCACCGACTGCACTTGCATATGGAATACGGGAGATGTCCTCTTCCTCTTCTTGTGTCTTGGGACATTATTCAGTAGATAACCTCGCACCTACAGGAATAGGAACCTTCACCGGTTTACTATCCTGCATATTAAACCTCTACAATATTGTCTCGACATACTTCCTCTGGTTTAACCAGAGCTTCCTCTGTGCCTGATCTCTTTTAATTTCCATGCCCAAAATATAGTTTGCAGCACCAATATCTTTCATGTCGAATTTGGAGGGCAATTGGGTCTTCAAATCTTGGATAATTTCTTTTTCATTTCCAACCAGCAAAATATCATCCACATACAAGACCAGATAACCAACACGGTCACCAATTAATTTAAAATACACACAGTGATCTACTTTGCTTCTAGTGAAGCCAAGTCCCCGTATAAATGTATCAAATTTCTGATACCACATCCTTGGTGACTGTTTTAACCCATACAGAGACTTCTTTAACTTGCATACCAGTTCTTTCTTACCCTTCGCTACAAAGCCTTCAGGTTGCTTCATGTAGATTTCCTCTTCCAGATCCCCATGAAGAAATGTTGTCTTCACATCCATCTATTCTACCTCAAAATCAAAAGCAGCAACAACAGATAAAAAAAATCTAATAGAAACTACCTTGGAAACAGGAGAAAAAATATCACCAAAATCAATTCCCGACACCTGGGAATAACCTTTTGCTACCAACCAAGCTTTGTATTTCTCCACTTCTCCTTCTGCATTTGTCTTCTTTTTGAACACCCATTTGCTGCCAATGGGTTTCCTTCCAACCGGAAACTCCACCAGATCCCAAGCCTCATTTTTTTGCAAAGATGTTATTTCATCAACCATGGCCTCTTTCCAGACTTTTCCATCCTATGAATCTACTGCTTCCTTCACAGTTCTGGGATCATCGTCAATAATAGATAAAGCAAAATTTGAACAGAAAGGAGATGGACTATACCTTTCAGGTTGCCTTCTTTCTCGAACTGATCTTCTCATAGCCGGATTTTGTGGCTCTTCATCTTCTGATTCCTCCTCTGATGTAGAGTCTGATTCTTCCTCCTTTAGCTCAAGCTCTATCTTCTCAGGTTCCTTTCATTGGAATTCATGTTTAATAACATCTTTCACCACTCTTAACACCACATCTTGGCCGTACACAACCTTCCGTGTGACTGGGTTCTGTTGAAGCCCCGAAAATCGGGTCTACAACAAGGGGGATACCCACCTGGTCTGGACCTTGGTTAACAACTCCTTTTTCGTTTGGTATAGTGGGTCCGACTGGGGATATGGGACCAGTTTCCAAATTTATGTGTGTGTGTGTGTGTGTTGAGAATCGATATTTCTTTCCTAAAAGTTCCTAAGTGAGATGCTCTAATTCTAACTCTAATCTAATGACATGCAATTGTATTCTAATAAGCAGAAATATCTAAGTCTATACTAACCCGGGGTGTAATCCTTCTATTATGCGATCTAAAATGATTTCAAATAACAATCGGTAATAAATATCATTCAATTATTATGAGAAAAGAATTCAATATAGATAAACCACATCGTATAAAAAGTTAGACGAAATAGTTGTGAAAAACATATCGCATAACAAGCTACTCATACATTAAGCATAAATAAATAACTATCACCGTACAAAAAAGCCAAATGATAACTTAGGCATTCATGCATCAATATATAAACAGCTAAATATGAATATCACTTTAACACAAAGGCAGAAATAGTTAAGAGATAGAAGTACCATTTATAACTAGTTCTACTCATGAGCTTCAAGCGATAATGATTTATCTCTTCTTAATCCAACATCCACTAAGAGTACAGAAGTGCAACAGCAGTAGCAGACATTAAATGCAGATATCAATAAATCATGTTCCATTCATTCATCAAAACCTCCTCGGAGGGTGCAAAAGTGCATGTTCTGAGGACAAGTTTTTGATAAATTTCAGGACCCTTCTCTAAATGCATGAGAAGGGTTTAAATACTAATAACTAAATCTAAAAATAACTTATTACAAAAATGTAGGATACAGTTTAAATAACCGTCCTTTTCTTAAGCAAAAATAAAGAAAAATTAATACTAATATTGAATCTGAAACTAACAACTAAATATTTCTGTATCTGCTCCTTGAAATCGCAAGCATTCAGCATTTGCTTGAGAAGAGTCAACTAGCTGACTTCATACTTTAGATGTACTGTGAAAACGGAATCAGCAAGAGCTGGCACCATCTTCTCGGCAGAATTGATGATGCATTTGTGAGTCATACACTGGCTGTGTGGTTTTACCAAATATACCCAATAAGAATCCCAATTCAACTTAGTTAATCTTTTGATTGATTATGTCTTTTCTTGAGCCTTCTATATCCAGCCTGTTTGCAGTTGTTGTAATTTCAATAGATACCATATTGACAATATTTCAGATAATTATTACTGGTTTTAGGATTCAAGTTTTACTTTTTTACTTCTGGCGTTCTTTTTTACAAATTTCTGGGCTTACAGGTGACTGAGCAATTAGAGGCTTTCCTTTTCAAGAAGTTTTGCCTAGCGATGCGCGATTACGCTAATCGCGCATCAGAAACTACCTCTGTTTCTTGATCCGGGCTTCCCTGGTGTGATTTTCACCTCTTACGCGCTTTCTTTTAGTGGATATAAACCTCAAATTTTTTGAAAATAATGATTCTGTGAGTTTTTGACCCTAAGTCTTAAATCGTCTGTTTTTTATGTCAGCACTATCCAGTACCCATTTAACCATGTCTATGTAGGAGATAATTTTGGGCCTCGCCACTATTCGGTGTAAGAACGAGCAAGCTAGGTCTACAATTGATGCCTCGAAAGACCCCTGTGAACCTGCAGTAGTCGTAACCTCCATCACCTTGGGATTCTCTTCTTCAAGTATATTATACATGCCTTCCCAAGTAGTAATACCAACTTCTCTATTACAGGTGGTGTCTGTATACAAGGGGGTTATTTCTTTGTCTTCAGAACTCGGAGCTTTGCCTTTCTTCCCCATAATATCCTGTATACTACTTTGTATAATTATTTGTTCTTCGTTCCTACAGTTTACAAGTAAGGTGAGAGTAATGATAAGGAAAGGTGAAGGGAAAGCTTTAAATGCTGAAGACATATAAAAAATACACCACCTTACGTGAATTGGCTCTTCGATAAGCACAAAACCATATTTCATTAACAACTAGCAACTAACTCATTAATTAGCATTAAAGCGCATAACCAGGTTTCGATTTATGGAAAAATATTTCTTGAATAATGAGCCCGAAAGATCCGCGATGAAGCTATTTTGCGATTTGCTTCGCAATATCGCAAATCACTATATCGCATTATCATAATATCATTTGGCCGCTCTATTGCAATATTGCAATATCACAATATCGCTAGAGTGTGGCATATGACAATTTCTGTTAATGTACTTTTTGCGAAATGTGATTTTGCGATATGCGCCATCGCATATCGGCGGTTTGAGACTTTTTCAGCGTAAGTGGTCTTTGATGCATGCGATGTGATGAGGTTTCGCATCATGATCTTGCAATCTTAGAATTTGGCTTGTAAGGAGGTATCCTATTATCGTTTTTGCGATGCGATATTTCTTAAGGAGTGATTTTATCTTACCTTATCATGAAACTTAAGAATTTTAGATTTTCCAAGGGTATTTTCCTAAGTTTATGATGGTAAGTTTTATTAAAAAGGAAATACAAGCACTAATTAATTTTTTTAATTTTTAAATAAGGGCCCCCACTTATTTAGTATTAGTAATAACACTAAATAAGAAGGGGGGTTGTTGCTGGCCACAACAATTGGCGATTCACTTGGAAGAACCAGTTACCTCTGCTTTTCTTTTGAATTTTTTTAACTTCCAAAATAGAAAATTTTCCAGAAAATTAAACTTTATTATAGAAAGACAAAGTACATTATGCTTTTACCTATCAATGATATTTTGTTTCTTCTATTTTTACTTTGATTATTTACTCCGTCAAGCTAGTCCTTGTATCTACATCAATCATTACTTGGTTTATAAATATAAAAACAAATATTTCTTTGTAAATCAGTTTTAAATATGCTCATTTGTTGTAGGTAGAGCCTCTGTTGCCAACAGGAATTTATAGCATCGACAGGGTTACCTGTAACCTAGCAATGATCCTGTATCCTACTTAGATAAATATACAATTTTCAAAGAGAAATCCATATCCACACTTATTGCTTTCATTTTCTTTTTTACCCTTAAAGAACAATGTCTTGGTTTGGTAGCCAATTTATGACAGAGTCATTCACTTGATTTATAACTTTGCTGAACAAGTTGGCTCGTGATGAGACCCCTTGTCTTTTGATTATAACAATCTTAAGTCATTGCCCTATTGTGGTATGCAGTATTGGCAAAGTCAACAAGCTATAATATCTATGATCATGATAAGTCGACTCGTGATGAGACCTCTTACTCTTTAAGTTAAAGTGTATCTTGGACTGTTCTCTAAACGTTGTAGTTTCCTAGGTGGGGAGGAATTCATTATTTCCTTAAGATAGCTCTGGACGACAATGGTAGAGTTCTTGGAAAGAGCGTTTCTACAGAGAATCTTCGTTTTGTTATTGATACCTTTCATTGGACTGATATAAAACAATTTCTCACTAAAGGTCGTTTTTCATCAAATTTTACAAAGTTGAAACTAGTATAATTTCTAGGCC
The DNA here is from genome assembly GCA_000404065.3 of Pinus taeda. Classification (NCBI taxonomy): domain Eukaryota; kingdom Viridiplantae; phylum Streptophyta; class Pinopsida; order Pinales; family Pinaceae; genus Pinus; species Pinus taeda. Next base: position 80,980 of record APFE030554824.1, on the reverse strand, counting down.
TAGAACCTTTAACTGTATCTTTCAATAATAACGATCAATTTCCTAAAAGAATTATATTTATACAAGTGAAAAAACAAAATCTAAAAGAGAATTTGTTTCTTTTTCGTAAATCCCAAATGTAACCATTTACAACTGGATTTATTATGGAAATAAAAACTAATCTACAAAATAGAAGAATGATCTCCTATGGAAAATATTTTTTGAGGATCTGTCCGTTAACAAGTAAAGAATCTATTTTTCCCGTTAAATCCTGTAACATATAAGTGGACGGACCTATGAATTCTATGATTTGGAAAGGGCCAAGCCACATTCATTGAAATTTCGTATGTTTCCCTTTTTCCTCATGAGCCTTGTCCCATTTTAAATTTAGATCTCCCATCTGAAAGTCTTTTCTGGATATCATGTTTGAATCAAAAGAGGCTTTTACTAATGCTTGATGATGAGCATGGGTTATTTTGGCCTGTTCTCGTTGTTCTTCTAACTTGATTATTTCCAGCCGCCTTAGTTGTAAGGAAGAAGTTGGTGCTTCATCAATATATTGAACTAAGGCCAAAGAGGGAATTGCCAAATGAGTTGGAAGAACCACTTCTTTCCCATAAACTAAATTAAAGGGAGAAGTGCCGATGGAGGCTTTCTTCATTATTCTATCTGCCCATAAAACATATATTAAAGACTTGTGCCAATTTTTGTGATTTTGGTCAGTTGCTCAATAATTCTGATTAAGTTTTTATTTGTAGATTTAGCCAACCCATTCCCCCGTGGGTAGTAATTGGCAGAGTATTTAAGCTTGAATCCCCTTTTGAGTGCAAATTCAATCATTACTAGAAAAATATGATGCATTATCAAACATTAAAGCAGAAGGCAACCCAAACCTGGTGATTATGAACTGATCTATGAACTCGATGATATGTTCAGCATTAGCCGTCTTGAGTGGAATTGCTTCTACCCATTTAATAAAGTAATTTGTTGTTGTAAGGATATATCTATGATGTTTAGAAGAGTGAGGAACAATCTCACCTATTATGCCCACTCCCCATTGATCAAAAGGTTGCTCAATGTTGACTGGTTGTAGTGGCAAGGATGGTTTCTTTTGTCTTCCAGCAGCGGTTTGACAAATTTGACATTTCCTCACGTAGTTATGGGAGTCTTTGAATAATGTGGGCTAGTAATAGCCTATGCATAGGATTTTATGTGCAGTAGCGTCTCCAGCATAGTGTCCGCCTGCTAGCCCATCGTGGAGTTCCTGCAAGACTTTTTCAGCTTTAGATTTCTCGAGACATCTAAGGAGAACAAAATCATAATTTATTCTAAAAAGAACATCGTTCATGAGCTGATACTATTTGGCTTTCAACCTTAGAGCTCTTTTCTTGGTATGATCGAGGTTTGAAGGAGCATATCCATTCTTTAGATAATAAATGATATCAGGTTATAATGATTCAACATCGTTTAGGCTTACCTCATACATTTGTATCTCTGCAAATGGTGTTTTGGATATAAGCAATGCTCCAACCAGCATTTTGTAAAAGCCTTGACCTTTTACAATACTTGCTGGTTTGATTTCTACATCATATTCTTGTAAGGAATTCACCCAATTGGCTCTTTTCTCACCCACATCTTTTTGTACTAAAATATTTCTTACTGCCGGAAACGATACTATGATTTTTGTATGGGTTTTGAGTAGAAAGGGTCTGAAATATTTGATTGCTTTGAAAACAACATAAGCCTGTTTCTCCACATCTAAATAATTTAACTCATCCCCCTGTAAATTTGAACTGAAAAAAGCAATTAGAGCTTCTGCCTTATCTTGATTTGCTTGAGTGAGTATCGTAGCATATGATTTATTAGAGGCAAATGTATATAAAATAAAAGGATCGGAAAAATTTGGAGTTGCTAAAGATCGAGTGTTAACAATTTCTTGTTTGATCAGATTAAATGCATCATATTCGTCTTGGCCCCATTTAAAGTTTGAGTTCTTTTTAATCATTGTCTATAAAGGAGACACGATTCTTGAAAAATCTGGAACAAATCTCTTTACAAAGTTAATCTAGCCAAGGAAAGATTGCATGTCTTTTTTGTTGTGAGGTAGGGGTATTTCAGAGAACTCCTTGATTCTATCAGGATCAATGTGAATTCCAGATTTTGACACTATGAATACAAGAAATTTTCCTTCACTTAATGCGAAAAAGGATTTTTTCGGGTTGAGTGAAATTCCACATTTGACAACGTTGGAAGATTTGTTTTAAATCTCTACGATGGTTGCTTCGTTTTTTGGAATATACAGTTATATCATCCAAATAAATTACCATTGATTTGTTAACTAAACCCTTGAATGCAATGTCCATGGCTCTCCGAAACGTGGCACCAGCATTGATCAGACCAAAGGGAATCTTTTGATATGCGTAGCTGCCCCATTTGGTTATGAATGTGGTTTTTAATTAATCATCGGGATGTACTAACACTTGGTTGTATCCTGAGAATCCATCCAAGAATGACATTAATTCTGATCCCACGACCGCCTACAATATTTGTTCCATAGGAGGCAAAGGAAATTTATCCTTTTGGCAAGCTTTGTTAAGATTTCAAAAGTCAATACAGATTCTGATGTCTCCGTTTTTCTTCCTAACAGGAACCATATTGGAAACCCATTTGGAATGTCGAACGAGAAAAATTATTTTGGCTTTCAATAACTTATTGAGTTCAGATTTGATCTGGTTTTCTAGATTGGGATGGATCTTTCTCATCTTTTGTTGGACAAGTTTTTCATCGTCTATCATTGGGATAGTATGTTGGATGATGGAAGTGTCATACGTTTTGAGTTCATCGTAGTTCCAAGCAAAGACACTTTTGTATTGTCTCAAGAGACAAATATATGCTAATTTTTCTTCGAGAGCTAGGCCAAGGCCTAGGTTGATATTTGTGGTTTGATATCAGTTCCTAGATTTACTAATTCATAGTTCAAGGTTGAACTTTGTAGTTTTGAATTGGTAGATCTTTTAAACCCATCTTTTAAATCATAGAGGTCTTCTAACTTGACTACCGACTTAGGTATAACATTGTTAGTTCTGTCTTGTTGCAATTGTTTATCATGTTGGTCTTCATCAATTATTTGATTGGTGTAGGATCCTTCAGATGTGAGAAAACTCATGATATCAGGGTCGTCGTTGAAAATCCTCCAATTGGTAATGTTATCAGGAATAGAGGGTCTAAAAATTAATTGAATTGAAAATTGATCAGGGCTAAAGTCTTATGAAGGAATGAGCTTGGAAGCTACGTTATCTAAGAGGTCAGCACTAGCATTCTAGAGTCTGGGAATTGACGAAATATTAAATGCTATAAAGTGTTTAGTCAGATCTTGAACTAAAGATTGGTAATGTTTTAAATGACCTACTAAACAATGTATAGTGTTGCGTACCTGTCTGATTACAATTTCAGAATCTCTGAAAACTTGAAGATATTTGATGTCTAATCCGATTTCTTTGTATAACCCTTGGACTAAAGCCTCGTATTCAGTGGTATTGTTGGTGCAATCAAATTTGAGTCTGCAAGTTAGCATTGTTTTATTTCCCTCTGGACTAATTAACACGCATCCTGCTCCTTCTCCTTCGTTAAACTTAGAACCGTCAAAAAACAACTTCTAAAATAAAGATTTATTTATAGGACTATCTATAAAATTAATACATATAGAAATATTTGTTTGAGAGAAAATTTCTACTTGAGATAAAACAGAATGTTCTACATAAGGTGAAGTATGAGCATTAAAATTTCCTAGGAAAGAATCTACCGAGTAGTTGCCAATAATGTTATTACTGTATGCTACCGATTCATTCTCTCCCTCCAGTTCTGTTACTATATATTTCTGATGTCTTTCTCGCTCAACTTTTATTTCATTTGGTTTACCATTGTAAGGGAGCCACATGTGCGACCAATCGGTTGCAAAGTATCCGTGAAGTTTTTCTGACCAATCTCTGCTAAGAATTAAGCCATAAAATTCCATAATATCAACAACTAAAATGTCGATAACTTGACATACATTTGGGTTGGATGATAGTCTTATGGTAACTTGGTTTAATTTGCCAATCACTTCGACTTGCGATTGATCTAGCTGAACTATGCGCACAACAGATTTTTGCGGTTGAACGTTCAACTTTGCACATATTGATTTTGGTAAAATATTCGATGAAGCTCCAGAATCTACTAAGCAATTATGCAAATTTTTATTGAAAATTTCATAAGTAAGAAGAAATGGAGGAGTATGAGATCTCGACCTTCCTCCAATTAAAGCGATATCATTTGGATCAACCTTATTAATCACATTAGTTGGAGGTCTTCCCATTTCATGGGAAGCTTGAGAGATTACAGTAGCGAGAAAAGGTGCAACTGGCACAGCATGTAATTCTTTCAAAAGTATCTTTTGTTGGTTTTTTAACTTGCTCAATTCATAAAGAGTGATGTTGGCCCTAGTCGTTTTCATGTCTTCTATGATATTATACTCCATTTCATCCAAAACGATCACTATTTTAGATGGAGTTGATGAATCTTTTTGGATTGGGCTGGTTTGAGTCGCTTTAGGTGTCATTTTCTTGGTTGTGACTTTATCCTTAGTCATCGAGCTTGTGCTCTTTGGCTTAGGGGTAGGTTGAGGAGGATCAAGTTGATTTCTACTTCGAGTACTAACCGAGGATGCCTCTTGATCCTCTTCATTTAAGAGGATGAAATCCTGCATACCTTGTAATTCTACAACTTCTTCTTCATCGGTATGTTCTTCAGTAGCGATTTCCTCTTCTTCTTCTTCGGATTCAACACTTGTGATAACATTAAGGGGCTTTGAATTGGTCGAAGAGTTTCTTTTATAAGGCCTATATGGATTTTTAGAAGAATTTTCTACCACTTGTTTCTTATTGTCAACCATCTCGTTAGACATGGTATTCAAAACTTTTTGCAATCCTTCTAAATCGAATGGATCTTTCGATTGTTTTTTCTTGGGATCTTCCTTGAAAGTAACCTTCTTAGATTTACGTTATTCTATTGCGTTTTTCTTTTCTAGGGCTATAATACATTTCTCTACTGCTATTGCTTCTTTCATATTTTCAGCTAAAGTTGTTTTGTTAGCCCTATCAATGAAGATTGCTATGTTTGATGGTAAAACAGTGATGTTTCACACTTCTTCACTAGGCTTGGAAGCAGTAGGAATTTTTTTTAACAGTTTATTGAAACGTGAATTAAAATATTTGATAGGTTCTTTTGACTCAGCCCTAAGGTTAGACAGGTCGTTGATCAATGTCGCCACAGACCTATCATCACCAAACCTAGTGAGGAATTGTTCTTGGAAGATATCCCAACTAGTGATAGATCTAGATGGTAATGAAAAATACCATGATCCAGCTGCTCCTTGCAGAGTATAAGGAAAAAGTCGAACGACGGCGTCTTCGTTGGTAACTCCATTGAGATTTATGGATAGCATAAAGTTATTTATAAGTTCTTCTGCTAGCATGCCTACTTTAGGATTAAACTTAGGCAGCCATTTTTCAGGATGGGCCGGTAGCTGACTCAAGGACGCAGGCATTAAGACTGCCCCTAGGTTATTCCATGGTGATTGGGCCATCACTGACCTACTAACAGAGGAAAGTGCAGAAGGTGATCCCTGTGTTTGGGAGGGTGAGGATATTACGACTCCAGATGATTGAGAAGGAGATGTGGAAGTACCAATGGACTAGTGGACGATGATTTGAAGTGGAGGAGTGGATGGTTGACTTTGCGGTGGAGAGGTTGAGATGGATGATGATGATGAAAGAGTCTTGCTATCAGACCCTTTAGGTGATTTCCTTGCTCTTTTCCTTGTGGGTAGAGGTAACTCGATTGGCTGAACACTAAACCTTTCGCTCTTTAATCTGTTAAGAGGATGAGCAGGGTTATATTGCGAAGTCACGCTACCTTGAGATTTATCAAATCTTTGAGGAGATATAGAAAATCGCTGAAGTTTGTGAATCAAAGATTCAACTTCAGGAGGTTCAATAGTAGATTGTTCTGAAATATCAAAGTTTGTAGCAGTGGTTGTTGTTATTTTGAGTTCTGGCTCTGGATTTAAAGATTGTAAATGTGATGGAGAAGTCGGGGGAGATGGTTAGGGTGATTTACTCTCATAATGGTATTTAGATTTAGACTTACTTTCCATTCACAGTTTGAGGCCATCCTTCTAGCGCCAAATATGTTGAAGCCTCGAAAATCGGGTCTACAACAAGGGGGATATCCACCCAGTCCAGACCTTGGTTAGAAGCTCCTTTTCCATTTGGTATAGTGGGTCCAACTGGGGATATGGGACCAGTTTCCCAATTTATGTGTGTGTGTGTTGAGAATTGATATTTCTTTCCTAAAAGTTCATAAGTGAGATGCTCTAATTCTAACTCTAATCTAATGACATGCAATTGTATTCTAATAAGTAGAAATATCTAAGTCTATACTAACCCGGGGTGTAATCCTTTTGTTATGCGATCTAAAATGATTTCAAATAACAATCGGTAATAAAGATCATTCAACTGTTATGAGAAAAGAATTCAATATAGATAAACCACTTCGTATAAAAAGTTAGATGAAACAGTTGTGAAAAACATATCGCATAATAAGCTACTCATACATTAAGCATAAATAAATAACTATCACCATACAAAAGTGCCAAATGATAACTCAGGCATTCATGCATCAATATATAAACAGCTAAATATGAATATCACTTTAACACAAAGGCAAAAATAGTTAAGAGATAGAAGTACCATTTATAACTAGTTCTACTCATGAGCTTCAAGCGACAATGATTTATCTCTTCTTAATCCAACATCCACTAAGAGTACAGAAGTGCAACATTAGTAGCAAACATTAAATGCAGATATCAATAAATCATGTTCCATTCATTCATCAAAACCTCCTCAGAGGGTGCAAAAGTGCATGTTTTGACGACAAGTTTTTATAAATTTCAAGACCCTTCTCTAAATGCATAAGGGTTTAAATACTACTAACTAAATCTAAAAATAACTTATTACAAAAATTTAGGATACGGTTTAAATGACCGTCCTTTTTTCAAGCAAAATTAATACTAATATTGAATCTAAAACTAACAATTAACTATTTCTGTATCTTCTCCTTGAAATCGCAAGCATTCAGCATTTGTTTGAGAAGAGTCGGTTGGCCGACTTCAGACTTTAGCTGTACTGCAAAAATGGAATCAGCAAAAGCTGGCACCATCTTCTCAGCAGAATTGGTGATGCATTTGAGAGTCATACACTGGCTATATGGTTTTACCAAATATACCCAGTAAGAATCCCAATTCAACTTAGTTAATCTTTTGATTGATTCTGCCTTTTCTTGAGCCTTTTGTCTCTAGCCTGTTTGCAGTTGTTGTACTTTCGGTAGATACGATATTGACGATATTTCGGACAATTATTACTGGTTTTAGGATTCAAGTTTTACTTTTTTACTTCTGGCATTCTTTTTTACAAATTTCTGGGCTTACAAGTGACTGAGTAGTTAGAGGCTTTCCTTTTCAAGAAGTTTTGCCCAGCGATGCACGATTATGCTAATCACGCATCGAAAACTGCCTCCGTTTCTTGATTCGGGCTTCCTTGGTGCGATTTTCGCCTCTTGCCCGCATTCTTTAAGTGGATATAAAGCTCAAATTTTTTGAAAATAATGACTCTATGAGTTTTTGACCCTGAGTCTTAAATCGTCTATTTTTTATGTCATCACTGTCCAGTACCCATTTAACCATGTCCGTGTATGGGAGAATTTTGGGCCTCGCCGCTATTCGGTGCAAGAACGAGCAAGCTAAGTCTGCAACTGATGCCTCAGAAGACCCCTGTGAATCTGCAGTAGTCGTAACCTCCAACACCTTGGGATTCTCTTATTCAAGTAGACTATACATGCCTTCCCAAGTAGTAATACTAGCGTCTCTGTTACAGGTGATGTCTGTATACAAGGGTGTCATTTCTTTGTCTTCAGAGCTCGGAGCTTTGCCTTTCTTCCCCATAATATCCTGTATACTGCTTTGTATAGTTATTTGTTCTTCGTTCCTACAGTTTACAAGTGAGGTGAGAGTAATGATAAGGACAGGTGACGGGAAAGCTTTAAATGATGAAGACATATAAAAAATACACCACCTTACGTGAACTGGCTCTTCTATAAGCACAAAACCATATTTCATTAACAACTGGAAACTAACTCATTAATTAGCATTAAAGCGCATAACCAGGTCTCGGTTTATGGAAAAAGCTTTCTTGAATAATGAGCCCAAAAGATCCGTGATGAAGCGATTTTGTGATTTTCTTCGCAATATCGCAGATCACTGTATTGCATTATCACAATATCATTATGCCACTCTATCGCAATATCGCTAGAGCACAACATATGATAGTTTTTGTTAATGTACTTTTTGCAAAATGTGATTTTGCGATATGCGCCATCGCATATCGGCGGTTTGAGACTTTTTCAGCATAAGTGGTCTTTGATGCATGCAATGCGATGAGGTTTCACATCGTGATCTCGTAATCTTAGAATTTGGCTTGTAAGGAGGTATCCTATTATCTTTTTTGCGATGCGATATTTCTTAAGGAGTGATTTTATCTTACCTTATCATGAAACTTAAGCTTTTTAGATTTTCCAAGGGTATTTTCCTAAGTTTACGATGGTAAGTTTTATTAAAAAGGAAATACAAGCACTAATTAATTTTTTTAATTTTTAACTAAGGCCCCCCACTTATTTAGTATTAGTAATAACACTAAATAAGAAGGGGGGTTGTTGC
>APFE030554824.1:6367-66883 GCA_000404065.3 Pinus taeda | reverse complement strand
TTTTTTTTTTGTAGGCTGGGGTGTGACTCTCCGATTTACATGTCCATTAAGTACCCCACAACGGGGGAAGGGTAGCCCAAGATTTGAACCCAAGACTTCCGGTTCGGTGAGACTTCATTTCCACGGCCATTGCCGCTTGAGCTACCCCATGTGGACAAGAATATTAGTGAGTTATTTATATACATTTATATATAATTAATTGATAATTTGAATAAATATATAGATAACTAACCCTTATTTTATTTTACTTTTTACCTAATTCAACTTTATTCCATAAATAAAATAGGAAATATAATATTAGATTAATAAATGGAAATTTGACTGGTTCCTTGAGTCAGAAATTAGCCCTTAGTACTTTTTAGCCGTTGGAGTCTCTGCTCAGACTATTTAACATGCTAGACTTGATCTGTCTCTTCAACTTGTCCTGACGATGAACCACACTAGTTGGTTTGAAACACATCAACAAAGGTCTTTCTTGATGTGATTTACACCGAAATTCTTCTTATATAAGGATGAGACTATTTCATCAAAATGCAAGGCAGTTACATTGCTACCGATTGCAATAACTAGACTATCCCATGAATCTGGTAGAAAACACAACAAATTGATGCACTTATCTTCATATGAAATTTTAATATCAACAGATTCTAACTGACTTACCACAGTATTAAATGCATTTAGATGCTCTATCACTGAGTCTCCATCTTTCATCCACGGGTTATACAGCGTTTTCCATAGGAACAGTTTATTCACCAAAGACTTAGATTAGTACAAAGTCCCTAACTTGTCCTACAAAGGCTTCGTCGTAGCTTCCCCTGATACATTCAGCAATACTGAATCTGAGACACATAATCGTATTGTGCTCTTTGCCTTCCAATCCAACTTCTTCCATTCTTCATTGGACACTTCCATTGGTTTAGTACCCAGATCTACTGTGATCCACTGGTCTTTATCCACCAATAGATCCTCCATCTTGAGTTTCCACAACTCAAAACTCTGACCATTAAATTTCTCAATCTCTATCTTTCCACTACTCACAATCTTCTTTCACCACCAGAATTGATCTCACAGATCTCCCACTGAACATGGTCTACCACAGGCCTGAGAGAAACCCCTCAGCAACAAAGGCATCCCCTCGAAGCCAAAACAACTCTGGTACCAAATGTAGGTTTTAACCCCGTACAGAAATTACTTGCATATGAATTCTAAAACATAGAAAATAGACAATGCGAGATCATAACACATATACACAGAGATTTCCCCTGGATCCCAAAACCGGGACTACCAGCTTGATTTTTCATTATGTTCCTTTCAATGTTACAACACATATTTATACATGTCGAAGCATCCAATCCCATGGACTGAAAACCATCGCGTCCAATACCATGGACCAAAAACCATCGCGTCCAATATCATGGACCAAAAAACATCATGTCCAATACCATGGACCAAAAACCATCGCGTCCAAAAAAACATGTGCGAAAATCATGCACAAAACCATAGGTGGGTCCACCCAACCTAACATAGGGTCCAAAACCATAATTTTCTGGGGCACTGCCCCAGACCCCATAAAGTGGGGTTATGGGTGCCCTTCAAACCCCCTGTTAACTACGTCGAAAGAATATAACACAACCCAACAATTTGTCTCGCCATCATTGAGATCTAATCTTGTGGATAGAGTTATTAGTAAAGGCCTTGCTATATTACAACATTGGCTGACATGATTCTATACGGATGCATTACCAATCTGACTATTCTTACGATAATTCTTGAGATTGGGAATGTCCAAGTGTCTTTTATGGATTATGAATACCTTCCTACTTAAGAGGGAGTATCGAAAAATATCACTAGGTTCTGTTTTCGTAATGACATTTGTAATTATGATTTTATGTAATTCATGTAAAGAAGAAAAAAAAATTATTTTTGTAATGCTTGAGTCATGGGTTTCATGCTCAAGAAATTTTATTTTATAGTTAAGGCTCCCATTATGAGCCTTTAGGGTTGGTCATCAAGTCATAAAGTCTAGGAAGTCAATGTCATGTATTGAAGACATGTTACATATTGTAAAATGTAATTTTGATTGTGTCAATAATCCTACAAGGCCATGTCACAATTTCACCCTGAAGTTGGCCTAAATGAAAATTCTAGAAAGTCGTGTCAGCCTCATCACCAGGAAAAGTTGGCTTATTTTGTTGGACAAACTACTATAAATAGGGCATCTCAAGGTCACTTAAGACCAAATTTCAATCAAGAATCAAGAATAGAAAAAGAAGTGTGAGAATCACTAGAGAAAGAGATCATCATCAAGAAAAGAAAGAAGGAACCTAGTCAAAGTTGTTTGGCACTCTTTTTGGGTTAGTCTCTTCACACGTGTGGAAGAAACTAGGGTTTCTGTAGTAGTTCCATAATAGTCTTTGAGAAGTCACCAAGAAGATCTCCAAATTATCTCCCTTGCTAGTCGAGATCAGCTAGATAAGTCTCCAACTATATAGAAGGAGGAAAACATCTCCAAATTCTCTCTCTCACCTCCCACATGTGAAATTGCAGAGGTACGGATTGCAGGTCTATGGAAAGGAACCAAAATTTTAGGGTAGCCAAAAAGTGCAGTGTATGAAGGAAGTTTGACTTGTGTTGACTTGAGCAAGAAGAAGAAGCATAAAGGAAGGATATTGTGACTTGGTATTCGAGAGATTGTGTCAAGGGTGTTGGTCTTGGTATTCATCAATTGAAGTCTCTATAAGAAGAAGAATTTGTTTGGGGTTTACTCTCAAGTTGGAGAGGTTTTTGCCTTGGTTGATCATCTATATTATGTGTCTCTTGTCTCTTTATTGTTTATGATTTGGTAGTTGTTTGATGAAGAAGAACACTATAATAATCTAAGTAAAGAGAAGATCTAATCTAAAGAAGTAAAAATCATTCACAAGCAATTATTATTCAAGAGAAATCTCCTAATACTAATGCCCTAGATTTATCAACAACTTGTAAGAAGAGTATCACAGCATAGGACATTGTGAAACTCTTCTTTGAAGCAATATGGGTACATTTTGGGATCCTACGGACCATTATAACATATCAGAATAGAAGGTTCCTAAGCACATTCTAGTCAAGCCTTTGGACACCATTGGACACAAATCTGACCAAGTCGATTGTATTCCATCTCCAGACTGATCGACAGAGAGAGGTTGTCAACAGGATGGTAGTGCACATACTCCACATGTAAAACTCCAAGAATCCCAAAACTGGGGTGATAACCTTCCCTATGTGCATCACATCTATAACATAGCTTGACTAATTGCAATCCCTCTCAAGTGGGTCTAGGGTTTCAACCATTGTGTCTAATTGATGTTGACATGCCCCGTGCGACTACACAGAAAAAAACCCACACATGTACATTCTGAGGCTGATATAGTAACCAGGTTTATTGAATTCATCTGCTAGTAGGTTCATGACATCTTGGAGAAGTCCAATGCCAATTATAAGAAACAACATGAACAACATCAGGTGCCACATAATTTTCAGGTGGGCGATAAAGTTTGGTTGCATTTGTAGAAAGAACAACTTGCTGAAGCCCATCGGAAGATCCAACCACTCTGATATGGGGCTTACACCATCACCAAGGCTGTGGGTGACAATTCTTTCGAGGTTAGCATTTACCCATTCCTTGGTGTGCACCCAATGTTCAATGTGGACCACATTCAGCCATACTTTCCACCATTGTTGAACACATAAAACATTGCAAAACAACTAACACCAACATAGCTCAACCCAAATTGCATGGAACAAGCCACAATTGATCAGATTATGGAAACACAAATCAAGACCACTCGCCAACAGAAGATCCAACTATATCGGGTTGTCAAAGTTGGCCAACTCCTGCACCAAGCCAAGTGGCTCACCAGGGACTAAGCTCAACAGAAGTTTCCCCATCTCATGGAGACACTCAACGCAATGGGGTCCATTACTTCCTAAGGGGAGAGGAGTGATCCAAGTGGATATTGGTGGCCACCCGCTTATTCCACTTGGACCCCCATTGTTATTTCTTTTAGTTTCCTTAATTACTGCGCAACTTATTATTTTTGGCCGTTTTTTGGGTCCTAAACTTTTGAAGTCGCTTTGAGGCCTTAAATGACAATTATTTGGGAAAACAGGGACATTAGAAAAGTGCAAGGCTAGTATACCATATTTTTTCAACCTCCTTTCGGAGATCTTCGAAACAAGGTATTATGATAGCCAAAAGGATATCATATGCCAAAGGGGGTAAAGCTCAAAATGTAGATATTAGAGGTTCCCCTTGAGGCTCCTAAATCTTGGTTGGGAATCCAGGTCTAAAATTGACACCCAAAAGTTGAGATTCTCTCACCACCAACTGGATGAAGGTAACCTTAGGAGCCAATATTGTAGGAAAACCACCATATAGGTGGCGCTTGTGGGAAGCAACCACACCTCTTCATACCTTCCCTTAGTCTTTTTTCTACTTTGATCATCTAGTATCTATGTAGTTTGGAAGGCCATATTAAAACATCTTTTAGGACTTGTTTGACATATAGTTGGTCTTCTAGGCTAGATTATTTTTCTTTCATAGGATGAGACTTCTTATCATAAGCAATTATATAGGAAACCACATTACACCATTACAAGTAGTTTCTGCTTTCTAATTATTAATTTGATTCACTTGTCCATACCTTTAGCCTTCTAGTTTCAACCTCATTCATTGTGTGTATTCTATCTCGACACCATAGTGCTTATCAAGTGCTAGTTGTGAAGATTGAGAGGTCTTCACCCTCAATGTCATGCCGTACAACCCCTCACATTTGTTTGATGAGTTAAGGTCGCTCACCTTGGCCCTTCTTTGGGCTCTAAATCTTTTGAGTCATATAGTAGTCCCTCATATTCTATTTCCACCAAATCCCAACTCGCTACCATGGAAAGTGTTAACCTCAGTGTAACACCCATGTATTACCCCTACTTATTGTGATAATGATTGTGATTGTAATGCCAACATGGGATGACCATGACTAGCTGGAACTCTAAATGAACCTATCATTATTATTATTATTTAATTAACAAATGAAGGTTGGACCACCTTATATATCCTTGTTTTGAGGGGGAGGGAAACTAAAATGCTCCCCTATATTTACCTAAAGTCGGTGTAATTCCTAATGCATGCATTCTAGCTCATCTTCCATACCAAACAACAAAACATCAAGGTTTTTTAAACAATCAAGGGTCAGTTATTTGATAAGTTATTATTGGATGTGATTAGACAAAAAAAAAAGGGATAGAGCTCATCATTAACTATTTCACAAGTGCATGACTGGGTGAGCCGACATGACAACATTCACCACCACCATACAATGGAAATGAAATGATGAGGGACATGATGGGGGTCTTAATTGTTGGTGATTCATTCTATGATGTGGACAAAAGGAAGTGTGTGAGAGAATAGAGGGAGGAGAAGTAGAGCTTGGTGGGAAAGGAGCACAAGTATAAGAAGAGTGACATCAAGAAGAATAGAACCATTTACAATAGGAGATTGGAAGTGGTCGACTTGGGCTAGGTTGTATTTTCCCTTTTATTTGGTTCCTTATCATTGATTTGATATCATCTTCCCTATGATTTGAGGAACCAACCGTGTGACTGTGACTTATAACAAGCGTGATCCCTGTCTCAACTCATGGAGCTGAAAAATTTAGAGAGAAAATAGGCCACTAAGTGTTGGATGTTGATATGGTGCAACGCTAGAATAGTGGACTCCATCTCCTAAAATTTTGGTAAAACCATTGGTGTGAACTCTTTTACTTGAGCAAGAATTTCCCTCGGACCTTGGATCTGGCTCAGGGGTGGTAAACTACAAGAAAAGTTGTGGTGTATTTGGCCTATGGTTGGGTGGAGAGTGGAAGCCCCTCCTTTAGCTGTCAACCACAAAAGTTAAATTGAATAAGTATACATTAATGAATACCTATGTGTTTTTATTAGGAATGACTAATAAGTATCCATGTGATATTTTTCAATAATGTCTAATAGGTACACTATATAAGTATGGTGGACTAGCTATCTTGCATAATTATGATGTTTATGAGTTGCTTGAGTTATGTGGTTGTTGCATTCTTAGATAAATGCATGATTATCTAATTATGTTTTTTAATGGAGATCTTAAATCATCCAGGACTAACTGTGATATCTTAAGCATAAATTATCTTTATATCTTTGAAGGTTTGGGTAGCTTATTGTTGTGATATTAGTTGCATGAGATTCCTTTAACATTTTCAGTGTTGTGTGCATGGGAGTGTGTGGCTATTTGAGGTGAAACAATTTTTTTTTATTAAGATAATATGTTCTTGTACGCTTGTGACATGATGCTCATGTTTGTTCTTATGATATGAGGGATTTGGAAATCCTCATGTTTCTTTCATATGCATATAAATTGCATGATTTAGTTGGTTGTTATAGTTCTTTCTCTATAGGATAATATGGTGTGTGGATCCTACGGTCTGCATGTTATGAGTAGCTAAATCCTTTGTGATTGGAGGAAACTTGTTGTAATGTATTTAATATATGGTTTCTATGCATTTTTCATTCTTTGATTTTCAATGCCTTCCTTACTCATGGAATGGCATGTTGTGCTTTTAAAGGCTTACTAATCATGGATTTACTATTATTGAACTCACCTTGTGCAATTTCCAAGAGATGGCAGTGATAATTTATGTGTCTAAGCTTGTATGCATGCCTCTATGAATCTACTTGTCTATGGGTGTTTCATGTTGAAAATGTTTTATTTTAATTATGAACTAAAAGTTATTTTTGAGGATGCTTGGGGCAAGTCCACACTCTCAAGAGACCCATGGTCCAACCCCTATGAAACTGTAACAGATCTCATAAGCAAATTATGTGCTTAAATCAAAATGTTGTAAATAACATTTTTTGGCCCGTACTAGGCTGAACCACTGCTCTTATAACATATTTCATATTAAAATATAACATAGTGAGTTGAAAGGTTGGACCAGGTCGGTTCAGAGTTTGGGGACCTGGGGCCACTTGAATGCAACAACTTCAAGATTTGGTTGAAGGCATGCCAATATAATACAATATATTAAAATATTGTGACGAGGGGGTGAGATTTTAAACTAGGTTAGAAAGGTGTTTTATCACACAAGGCGTGTTTATTATAATATAACTAGAATTGTACTTAATGTAATATAACTATGATGTGAGGTGTAGCAGGCATGTACTTGGGGTAGTAAAAATTTGGGGCCCCAATTGGTAATACAAGATAGAGGAACTAGGCCCAAACTTGATCTAGTTCAGTGTGGGCCCAGGGTTTAAATGAAATATACATAATTTCTTTGTAAGTGGGGCAAGGCCATCGAGTAATAAAATATAATGTAACGTCATTAATTGGTGCAAGTGAATAAAATAAGAGCACAAGGGCTCAAACTTCCAATGTTAACTCATCATAGAAATAAGGGTGAACTAAATGGTGGGGCCTAGCCGGATTAGGGGTTTGAGAGTTTTGACTCATTTACATTTGAAAGGGTTCTGAAATCCCAAATGGTAGGGTTGTGCTAGACCAAGAGTTTGTGAGTCTAGGGGTCTAGACTAGCCCAAAGGTCCAAAGAATTAGATGTGGGACTAAGCCTAAATACCCACATGACAAATGACTAGTTGGGGCCCTCAGGAGTTTGGAGATTTGGACTAATAAAATTGTAGGAAAAGGGTCAAACCCTTAATAATTTAATATAACATAATTTCTTAACAAAATACATTGATGGGGGTGGGGCATAATTTTTGGCTCGTATAAGTGAGTGACATGGTAGGTGCCATGTGGATGGAACCAATGACACGCTGGTATCAAAAGGTGAAGTGACACCATGTGGGTGCCATGTGGTAGGTCCTTGCCTATGTGGTAGGGGTTAAATGGTGAAACTTCAACCAACCGTATCTTTTGATCTGTGTGTTGGTTCAGGATAAAATTTACATCAATGGAAAGCTCTTAATGAGTTGAACACAATAATGTTATCTAAAGTTAACTTCAATAACTTTGGGATAATAAGAATTTTCAAACCCCATTTCCATAACGAAACTAGGGAGGTCAGGTTAGCTTGATGTAACACCTTCCATTGCCCAAGAATAATCCAAGGGGGTGGGAGGGTCTGTTACACTTGGTGTTGGTCCCACTCTAGGTGTGAAAAATAGAGTAAATGTCGATGCTAATGCTGATACTAATGTGGATCCTAATACTGGAACCAATGTAGAAGCACCTATTGGAACAAACATAACTCAACCTTTCTATCATCCATGGCCAGCTTGAATTTACTCAATTTAAGCCAACTAATTAATGACCCTCTTCTCCATGATATGAGATGACATCCAATGCCAACCATACTTCCCTTGGATATCCCCAATTTTGAGGGGAACCTAGGAGAGAATCCTACTAATTACAACTGATCCTTCCATATGTGGTGTTCCTTGAACTCCATTACGACATATTTTGTTCACCTGTGTCTATTTTAACGCACGTGGACTGTGCTATAACAAGATGGTATGCTGAACAAGCCCATGGTGCTCTATATGTTCGCTATCATTGCAAATGCATTCCTTTCCTACTTTTAATTACCTATCCACCATGATACCAATATTGATATCTTGTCCTCCTATTGCTAGACCACCACCATCCTTTTAATTGGACATGTTATCACCTAAAAAATGATCACCTAGTTATTTCTAACTAGGTGGACCAAAATACACCATGTAGGATTAATTTTACCATAGTAAAATCACTATCACCATAAGAAATAATTTGGTAAACTATTTTTATTAAATTATTTATGTTTAAAAATAATAAATAAAAATCCATGAGAATAATTGAATAAATAATAATTTATTTAATTTTCTCTATAAATAGTTATTAAATCATTATATGATAATTATTTCTTAACACATTTGACTAAATCACATTGGAATAATTAAATAAATCACAATTTATTTATTATTCCTTATTCTTATTTTTGGAATAATTGTTAAACCGTTATTTAATAATTACTTCAAATTCACACTTTTCTTAATCCTTGCAAAGTGAGTAATAAATTATTTTAGTTGTTAATTACTTCAAACATTTTTGAAATAAAGATATTTGACCATTTTGAATATCTTTTCCCTATCAAAAGAGTATAATAAAGTATTCCTGACAGCTAGATTTTGATTTGGTCAATAATATTTTATTATTTTCCAATTCCTAATTTAGCCCAACACTTGGTTATAAATAAGAAGGTTTTCCATTCATTCTTCACCATGATTATTATCATCATCACCACTATCGCCTAGTAACATTTGAGCTCCCACTTGAGTTCCATTTTTCTTTTGGGTTTTTTTGCATTTTGAGAGAGAAGAACAAGATCACTAAAGCATAAAGACATGAAAGGACCCATCCCACGGAGGCAGATTTATAGACCCATGTTGTAAATTTTCTTCACCAAGCATTTCAATAAAAATATTATTCATTTAAAATCTTCCTTGGGTTATTACACTTCTCTTTTCTATTGTTATGTGTTTTGGGCTTGCATCAGATATTTTTTTGTAGGGTTTTATCATGTTTTATTGCAGATCTAAAGCATAGAAGAAACCACATTTTGTTATTTGGGTCAGTTGTCACCAGTGACTTAAGTGAAGCATTTTTGGTACACTTTTATGAAATATTTACACTAACAGACTGCATTAAGGAGTGGCATACATGGAAAAGCCCGTGCAATGCTCTGAAACTTAGCGATTGATTCTTTATGGATTGGTTCATGAAATATCTCCTTCCTCCCATCAATAAGGATATTACATCAACATTCCCTAAAAATGACAAAGAGGCCATTCAAAAGGACATGTAGCATGATTCGATTGATATCCAATTGGGCTATCAATACACTGTCACCCCTAATGTTGCACACTCTTGCCTGAGTGAATTTTCCACATAGGGGGCATCCCATGCTATTGTGGAATGAACATGGTTCATATACACAAGTTAAATAGTCAAAGATATTTGGAATACAATAAAAGAATCAATTTTACGAATATTCTTATTGTAAAAATGTATGAATGAAGAATATGGATAACTATAAATGAGGATCTTGCTTATATACTAGGAAAGGTGCCCCTGTTGGAAATGTTGTCACTTACTGAGAAGGGGTGTAGGGTGGGGGGGGGGGGTGGGGAGGGGTGCGGTTGGGGGTGGAATCAGTCGTGACTGTGTTTCTTAACTTTTGTATTTATTTTCAATTTACTGAAACACATCCATTAATAGATTAAGTGACAAATCAAATAACCAATACCATGATCATCATATGAAATCCATAACATAATCGAAACATGCACATGTACATAGGACACAAGGTTCTCTAATGGAAAAACCCCCTCTTGGAGAAAAAACCACCCCTTTTTGCTATTGTTTCTTTGTCGCAATTTCATTAATAAATCATATCATTTACATAATCATAGCTAGATATGTCCAACAAGGAAGTTTCTCATATGACATTGACTAAGTGAACACCCATCCATTGGAGACTCTTATCCTCTGGAAGCCTCGCCCAACAACAATTTGACTATGAGAATGCTACTTACTCTACTGAAGCTACCTACACCCATAGGCAAGGAACACCCATCCCTTCTTCACCAAGCTATCTTGATTTGTTTATCACTAGGGCCACATTTCAAAATATTTCAAATTGGACCCCTATATAAGACGCCAAAATATTTTATAAGAGTATATCTATGTGTGCACCTATTTATAAATTCTACCTCTGCATAATTATGTTTTGTAGGAGGTCACCCTCTGCACTCTAAACAAAGATATGTTATGTTCACTCGCTAACAATGGTTGATATGCTCCTTGTTTTAAACAAATTTTTCCACTATATCACTCCTCACTTCATTAAGGAATTCACACTTCAAAACACATTAGGACATGTTGATTTAGTCAATTGGAATCTTCCATGAAAATTCTCGAAGAAGATACATCAATAAAACCAATTAAATCATCTAATCTCACTAAAAATTCACCTACAAGCATAGTCACTTGCACAACATGGTCTTCCATGGTACTGGGGCCATAGTTGCTACCATAGGCTTCTCTCCATATGACTAGAGCCTAAAACTACTTCTTTGACCCATCATCCATGCGACTGGGCAGAGGATGAAGGAAAATCACAATGTCTTCAACTCAGAACTGCCTCCAACTTATTGCTCAACATCTTTAGCATTTGTAAACATTTTCTAAGCCATGACAAGTCTTAACACCATCTATGAAACCTCCTAAAGAATTCATACATGATGTAGTCATCATAAGTGCAATAACCAACTCACACTACAACAAAACCATGTGATTAACATCCCTTTTTGCTTCTCTTTTTGCATCTAGAGCCCATTTTTTGTGCTATTTGTGTACATTTATCAAATATGGTGCAAAACTTGATGCAAAATTTGCACCGATTTTCGTACCAAGTCTTACACCAAGTTTAGCACCAGGTATTGTAATAGGTTTTACACTAGGTTTTACACCAGGTTTTATGCCAGGTCTTGTGTCATCTTTTGCATCAAGTTTGGCACCTAATTTTGTTTCACCTACTTTTGCATCTTTTGTTGCATCCACTTTTTGTGCCTACACTTGCATCAACTTTTGCATCATCTCTTGCATCCTCTTTTGCATCCTTTTTAAAATCATTTTTTGCATCCATTTTTTTGCATCCCCTTTGCACAAAGTTCTGCATCAAGGTTTATGTCTACTTTTCCATCTACTTTTGTTGCATCCACTTTTTCATCTTGTTTTGCATCTATAATTACATCCTCTTTTGCATCTGTTATTGTGTCCACTATTGCATCCACTTTTCTTGTGCTATAATTTTCACCTAGTTTGGCACCCCCTTTGCACCCATTTTTCTTCTAATTTTGCATCCACGATTGCACCCTCATATACATCTAGGTTTTCATCGAATTTTACATCTATTTTTGCATCCCTTTTCGTATCCACTTTTGCATCAGGATTTGCATCGGGTTTGTGTCTCATTTTGCATCTACCTTTGCATCAAATTTTGTTGCATCAACTTTTGCATCCTATTTTTCATCCATTTTTGCATCCATGTTTACATCCACTTTTTCATTCCTTTTTTCATCTTCGTTTACATGTTCATTTGCTTCTTTTTTTGCATCTATCATTACATCCACTTTTGTTGTGCCATGTTTTTCACTTATTGTTGTACCCACATTTGTTTCCAATTTTGCATGCATGTTTGCATCCTCTTTTGCATCAAATATTGCATCTCTTTTTGCATCCATTTTTGTGTTTGGTTTATGTGTTAGCTTTTGTGTCTTATTGTGTATCTTATTTTGAATCTACTTCCATTGCATCCATATTTTGCATCCAATTTTACATCCCTTATTGCATCTAAGTTTGCATTTTTTTTTTGTGTTTGTTGTTACTTCCACTTTTGCATCCACTTTTGTTGCACAAGTTGTGCCATATCTTGTGCCTACTATTGCAACCCACATTTGTTTCCACTTTTGCATCCATATTTACATCCTTTTTTGTGTCCAATTTTTCATAGAATATTGTTTATTTTTTTCACATCTCATCATTTGGAGAACTTTGAGGTCGAAAATGAGCCTCCTAAAGAAATAATAAAATAATAGCTAAACCAATAAAATAATATTTGTGAATTTGCAATTCACTTTTTGCACCACAATCCATATAACCATGGTTAAATTCAATTGAAAATTTGTACCAAAATAAAATTAATAAACAAATTGTATTGATGTGACTGTAAATAAAAATGAGGTTTTCAAGAAAAAAACATGATCCTTGAACAACTAATGCATTTGTCCTTTGTACTGAAATAACTTAAATATTGAAATTTTGGACCTTTTTTGCCCCAAGGTATGTTGAACCTAAGCCAGGGTAAACTTCAATGTTGAATAAAAGGATGAGGTTCTCAAAAGAGGAATGTTACTTCCAGGAATGTGCAAGATCCGATCGTTTTTTTATGGCTCATGGCACAATTTATTCCCTCCATAATTGACTCCCATCCTCAACCTCTCCCCTTGAGATTTGAAAAATCCTATATGAAATCATAGAATCCTTGCTACATGATTTTTTCCACGTAATGGTGGAAATTCAACTCCTAATGTTAGTTTTAAAATTTGTAAAGCCCATGCCCCCAACAATAAAAATGTCAAAGGGGGAAATGATGTTGTTTCTCCTTATGAACTCATACAAGTGAACTTCTAATAAAAACCAACAACCATTATTACACAATTGAAGTCACTAGCTTCTCTACTACTACTATCTATTTATCTTGAAACCAATAAATATCCATTAGGCTCACTCACTTTATTTATTACAATTAAGTTTCATTCTTCAATGAAATTGAAACTACTACAAATTTTATTACGGTTATCTGTTCAACTTGAAACCAATATCTATCCATTAAACCAACTCACTTTTTTTAGTAAACTAAGTTTTATTCCTCTACTATCACATTAAATAAATAATTAGCTTTACTAAAAAAAGGATTAATATTTGTTAGTGAGTGAGAATGGTTGGCATAACTTGTGAATATTGTTTTGGTAGAAGTAAAAGATCATTGAAATGGGAATTCTAATGCAGTATATATTCTTACTCATCTATCATTTCATGATGATTTCCACTTATTACACTATTAGGTAATTTTAGGCACATTTCCTTTGCAGTGGATACCTAAATGCCAAGTATGACTCGTAATAATCTAGTTTACGGGGATGATGTTTTCTTTGTTTAGGATGTGAACTTAATATTTTCATATGGTAACCCACCTATCTCCTAATCTAATTTGCATCTTACCAACTTCAAAATTTATGGAGTCATATTTCATAGTTCCTTCAACATGGTTCTCTCAAGCCTGCTAGAATACTCTTCCAAAAATTTAGGGTATTGTTTACATCAGATAATTTATAAAAGTTAAGAATTTTTGTTTTCACCAAACAATTTATAAGTAGGTAACAATTGTCATAGAATATTGTTTGCATAAAATAATTTATAAAAATTAAGGATTTTTTTTCGTTGTCAAGCTGGTAGGTAGTCACGTTGGGATTTTTTGTTTTTCATTATCAAGATGGCACGTAGTCACGCTAGGATTTTTTTTTGCGTTGTCAAGCTGGCAGGTAGTCACACTGTCAAGCGTGAACTTGAAAAATCACGTGAGTTCCTCAGGAAGAAAGGATTAGAAAGTACAGAAAGGAAGGCTAGTTGATTTGTAGCTGAAGGGAGAATAGGCTCATCTATCCATGATAGTCATATTGGTGTATTTATTGAAGTAAATTGTGAAATGGATATTGTTTCTAGAGATGATATTTTTAGGGAACTAATTGACGTCGTAGAGATGCAAATTGTTGTCAGTCCACGAGTTCAATATCTATCTATGGAGGATGTTTCAGAAGATGTTGTGAGCAAGGAAAGGGATATTGAATTGCAAAAGGAGGATATGATAAATAAGCTAGAAAATATCAGGGTGAAGATTGTAGATGGTCGCATTGGAAAGATACTTGGGGAGTTGGCCCTTCTAAAACAACCTTATACTAAAAATGGTAAGCTTATAGTGAAATATTGGGTTAATCAAAGCATAGCAATTTTGGGGGATAACTTTCAGGTTAGAAGATTTTTGTTTAGTATAATATTGGGTAAGGTTTGGAAAATTGAAGCTAAGACTTTGTAGCAGAGGTTCCTGCACAAATTGCAGCGAAGTCTTCATCCTCAATGCCAACAGAAAACTCTGCTGCTGAATCTAAATCACCTACGATTGTAGGAGAGATCAAATCTACTGGAGAAAAGCAAACATTGGTTATTTCTACTACATTAGTAAAGTAATTTGGGGAGGAGACAAGGACATGAATGATGGATTGTAAAAAGGCTCTTACAAAAACTTGTGGGGACCTTGTAAAACCTCAGGAGTCTTTGAGGAAGAAAGGTTTAGAAATTGTTGACAAGAAGTAGGGCAAAATAGTAGTTGAAGGTAGAGTAGGTTCTTATATTCATGTTTCAAATGCTAGCCAGAGGCCCTTGTTTCAGTGTCTAGGTCGAATTTTAAGGTCTTTGCTTGGTTTTCCCACTAGGACAAATTTGGAGGTCTTTGCTTGGTTTTCTATCAAAGCATAAATCATGGCATACATTTAAGCTACATTTGGATTAAATGAAACATTTCCAATCTATATTTTCCATTCCAGTAATTTTTTCCAGGGCTTTCTTTTCCATCCCACCATTGTTTTCTTCTTGACTAACTATCAATATTAATTTCACCTCCATTAATTTGAAATATGGCCTCCAAACTCTGCACACACAGATCATATTCTATGACCAAAGAAAAAAGGAGGAAGAAGAATTTCAAAAAAAGGAGGAAGAATGATTTCAAAGAAAGGAGTTGGTCTAACACACCTGCTGGAACTAGGGAAGTGATTGGGGAACCTAACTCTCTAGGTGAGAATAGGTTCTATGACTCACATTATTTAAGTTTGGTTTTTGGTTGGATTGTTCAAAATTTGGTTGTCTAGTAATTTTCCATGGTAGTCCCAATTTATACATAAGTAGGATCATTCTATAATATGTTGATTCTATGAATCCTTCAAGTGCCAGATAACAATATCACAATATTTCTATACGCTTTCCATGTTTGAAGGTCATATAACAATATTGGGCCAACAAGAGTATTGACTACCTTCATTAATTTCAAGACCTAAAGATTTTAGTAATAGGTCTTAACCCCTAACATAAGATCAGTACTACAAGTTCAGTTAAGGTTGGGATCATTGCTTGGCTTCCTGCACAAACAAAATTTGGTCACATATGACAACAATCCATAATTATTTAGGAAGATATATACCCTTGAATGGAAACACGTTCTATTATCAAATAAGCAGGAGGACATAAATAATTTGAAACATTAACCAAGGAAATTATTCTTGAACTTACCTATTGCATGGACTAATTTGTTGGATATGATCTCCACCTCATTGAACATGGTTTTGTCTTCATAAATCCCTAGAGCAAAAGGATCCAATTCTTGTAGAAATGGGTTATTTCTTCTTCTCTATGTGATATGCTCATTAGGACCATGGAATTTTAGACTAACAACTTGAAACTCTAAGTGGAGTGCCACCTTTCGTTAAATTCCTTGAATTAATGTGGTGTTATCCCATCACTTTACTAGTGTTTTAGAGGTCATTGGTTTCTCTATAATATTAAGCTTTCATTGGTAGCTCATGGTGTCAATCCATTTAGAGAGCTCATATCTAGTTACTAAGTGTAGTCTGTTTTTTCTATCAACAATATCATTCCTCCGTGGATGTCAGTAAAGAGGGAATACATAATATTGGCAATGATTGTTCCATATATTTATTTAGAATACCTTGAAATTCCTTGTTCATGAGAAAGTTAGTTAAATATAAACATTGTAAACTTTTACAATATTGAACAATTGCTCCAAACCCTTCAAGTAGAGGTTGCTCATCACATGATCTAATTTTCTGGGATCAATAATGCACAAGTATAAACTAATCAGAAGAGATCAATTTATTTTCTTGCAACAATAACCAAAGTTGAATTTTCCATTTGATAAAAAAAGTTAGTACATAGGTGAGCCTAAGCTAACCCCTTAAAAATAACCATAAGGCCTTCCTCTTTTGTATCTCCTTAGCCACAAGGGTCTAATTGAAAAATACATAGTTATTTTAAATATTTGTAGGTTGAGGAAATCACTTCAAGCCTTTGAACTTCAAGTTTATCCAATATTTGCAATCATTTAAAATAACAGGTCCATTATACACACTCCACATCTTAGAGTTAGGCATAGAGGGAGAATACTTGATTTATGCCAACCTTGTAAATGAACAACCATGCCTTCTCATTGGCTGGACTCTCCACCACTAGTTGAAGAAGTATATGTGCCCTGAATCATAGATGATAACTTAACATGAGTTATCGAAACTTGAACACAACTGCCCTGGATCTCATGGACAAAATATGGAGAGA
Source organism: Pinus taeda (assembly GCA_000404065.3). Taxonomy (NCBI): domain Eukaryota; kingdom Viridiplantae; phylum Streptophyta; class Pinopsida; order Pinales; family Pinaceae; genus Pinus; species Pinus taeda. The sequence continues at coordinate 49,851 of APFE030554824.1, read as the reverse complement.
ACCTTTGAATCTTCGAAAACATTTTCTCATAGTATACTTAATCTATAGGTTATAGGGCTTCAGTTTTTTCCATTTACTAGGAAATCTCACCCAAAAATTCAACTGTTGAAAAATAAATCCTATGCTAAATCACACCTACCTTCTCATTTTTAAGATCTTCATGAGATTTCACCTACGACCTTTAAAGTCAACTCCCTTTAGCACCTTGAATGGTGAAATAGAAAGTGTTGCAAAAGGAGGTAAATTCAATTCCCCTTTACCTTTGTCAAGACCTCTAGGGACACGTACAATCTATACCTCTCCTTTGACTCAACATGAAATTTTGTTTTTTTCCACTTCCTTTACATACCCTCCCTTCAAGGGAATCCTCTTAGGAAGAGATTGTGGTTGAAATATTACGACAACAAAATGACGCACACCATCCTTTTATAGGGTTTCAAGGGACGGGTATTGGAAAATAACACTCCTATCCCTTATATCCCTTAAGGCCTTATCAACATGTAAACGAAATGACAAACTGATAACTAGACCCAAAGATAGATCTCAAAGTTAAAGGCCAAACCCAAATAGAAATAATCACACCATCGATTAAGCATTCACATTGAGTTTTGATAAAATCAAGGACCTTCTTTCAAGAGCATGACCTTGTTTTTAGCATTCTCAAATGGAAAGTTTAAAACCCACTTAAAAAGGGGAGTTTTTCACCTTATCCTTTACAACCTTTTCCCAAGACGAATCTATTTAATGGACTAGCTTGGATATGCTAGGTCTTGGATTTCTAGAGTACCCAATCAATGCTTTTGAGGCTAACTCCCTAGCTCCAACTAAAATTTAGTCCTATTGAAGAGGCAACTTGAAAAGTTCGGCTAATAGTAGACATTTTTCCTTTTGATTGATTTACAACAAACCTCAATGCCTCTCCTTTTTTATCTTCCTCGTCCATTCTCCATCAATAAATCATTAATCTTATATCATAAACACTTTATATAGGTAAGCATTGCAATAATTTTCCTCAACTCATTGGGTACCTTTACACCTCAATCGATGCAAGTGGACCTAAGTCCATGGTACAACCCATCACACTCTAAGATGGTTCTATTTGTCTCCTCAAAACTAGGGAATAATACACCTTACAATGACAAATGGTTAAGCCATCTCAAACTTGTGGGCTTTCTGCCTTCATGGAACACATTTTAGCTAGTGCTCATCAAATACAATGCACTAACACCACTAACACACACCAAAAGTCCAAGACACTTGTATAATGCGGCCTGCACTCAAGTCCTTAGACTACACCTCCAAAAAACGCACCTTCAACTTTGGATGTCCTGAAACAATAATATCCTAATCCAATATGGCCTATTTGTTAGATTTGTGTAATTCACTCCTTATTAAATCCTCGCACCTCCTTGACACTCCATGAAAAATATAATCCAATAGTCACCTTCCAAGTTCCAACACCTCCTTTCGCAACACGGAAAAACCACCTATATATGTTACAACAACCTTGCCGGCTTCTTTAGTGGGTTTCACATATATTTCACATTTCTTCTTCGTCTTGAAAAGTGGTGTGCCAAGGAGAGGGTATCAACTTTGATCAAGGAATGTTCACTTAGTACCATTTCCAAGTTTCCTTCATGCAACTTGTCAAATGGCTTAAGTTTGCTTCAGAACTTCTCATGGTGCTTAACTTGCTTGTCTACACCTCTAAGTGAGGTTACAACCCCCCAACCTCTCTAACTATTCCACATTTTCAACCCTTATTAGAGTCTTCTTAGATGTGCACTCATGCCTCAAGAAAAAGATAATACTAACATCCCAAATATGCATTCGTGGTCCATCTTTTAATGCTTTTAATGCCTCGCCAAAACCACATTATCACACCGCTTAAAATGAAATGTTCACATCTTAAGGCAAAACATCTACTTTTCTTATGACAACCTAAACTATGCAAGTGACTTGGAGAGGGATCTGTTTTATCAAGTATGATGAAAACATATGGTCTTACAACCCCATTCACACAACAATTTGAATATATTTAACTTAAAAAATTGGTACACACCCTATTCTTTCCAAATTTGTCAAATGACTTTTAAGAAACTAACACTTGTTTTTAACTATTAAATCCATTTACTATATACGCTCTTTTGTTTGCACCGACATACTATGCAAGAACATGTAAATGTTTTCAATAAAAACAATTTAAGAGCTCATATTTCCTTCTTATACTTAAATGTTTTCCATGCAACCAAATTAAGAGCACATGTTTCCTAGTCTCACATTCAAATTCCAAAAATATAACATGTCTACCTCCATAAATTTTATCAACAAAATCATTGCATAAAATGGTAATCTTAAAATTAGATTATTAGAAATACTTTCAAACACAACCATAAACATCCAAGAGGGTGTTAGTTTCTCAAATACAATTTTAGCATTTTTGAAAGAGTTCAATGTTAATTTTTCTTTGCAAAGGCCATCCCAACCCAGATCATTTTTTTAGAACAAGTAGTATTTGTTCGCCTTTCACAGGGTAGGAGTGAAAACACGATTGAAGAGAGAGCTAGGATTGAAGAGGATTTCGAATTAGGTTTTACCAGTAGGAGACTCAATATTGAACCCCACCATCAGTTTTTCAGTTCATTGACGACGCCAAGGTATGTTCCACTTTTAATTTCACTGCATTTCCACCCCACTTTCAGTTTTCTACAAAGAGAGGAGTACACGCACCTCATGTCTTTGGTTCAAAATCCATTGTTTTTTTTCATCCATGCTTGTATGTTTTGGATTTAATATTTATGTTGCATTTTGTTACTGTTTACAATGATGGCACTAACATTTGATGATTTTGGGAGGCCATTTATTAGAGCAGGAGGAGAAAACCCGAATGAGAGACATAGATGCTCAAAAGGCTAATATTGTGGTTACTAGGGTAGTTGCGAGAATCCTCCACACCTCATTCGGCCCTAAGGGAATAGAAAATATTCTCCAGAGCCGTGATGATGATATCACCATCAGTAAACTCATGTTCCATTTATTCATTCTCTATTTTTGGATCGATGAAACCCCTTAAATTATGAAAATAAGCATAATTCGCTTTAAAAAATGTATGATGCATAGGTAGAAATTATTTAAAAAATTTGTAGATATTATACAAGGAGTGAAATAAGAAAATACTTGTGATCTTCTTACTCTTTCTTACAATCTGCGAGCCCACTAAGCTATATGATCTACATACATCGATGCCTACCTACGAAAGCCCTCTAAATTGATGAATTCCTTTATATGTCACCAACATTGGGACATAGACGCTCTGCTGGGATCTAGTTGGCGTTGAGGTACTTTTGGTGGGATTTTCACTAACCAAAAGCCACCTAGTTACCTCCTCATATACTCATTGTTCAACCTATTTCCAAAGCTGCATAAACAAATCTTGGAAAACAAAGTGTTTGCCTAGGAATTTTAAAAACTTCTTTGGTTGGATCTACGCCTAAACAATCGGTGTTGCTCTATCTATAGAGCAATAGCTTTGGCCCATTGATATCTAGAGTATGAAGCCTTGTAGAATGTGTCTATGCATTTTATCATGTTGTTAAAAGTATTCTTTTATTTTATTTGGAATTTAAACATTGAGATAATTGTAATCATCAATTTTGATCTTAAAATTAATAAAATATCATATCTAGCATATATTTTTTTGATTAGAAATGAATTTGTCTGGTTCCGTTATACCATCTCAATGTTTTGAAATTTGATATGTAGAATAGAGAAGGATTAATGTTTATGATGCATGTTAAGAGTGAGTCCACCAAAAGTTATGAATTTGGAATGACAATGAGATAGACAACCAACAAATCATTTGTGTGTATGAATTAAACATTGATGAAAAACAATCACACCATTCAAATGAACATGGGAATTGCCATGAAACTCTTACTCAAGTGATATTATATACACATAGACATGCGCATGTGATTAATATAGATGGAGGCATGATGCGCGATAAACAATGAGTAATGCCTCTGCTTGTGATGGTAACTTAATTCAAGATGGGGACCTCCATATACAGCTTGATGTCCACATGCATGGTTGTGGAACACAAGTGTTTGCCCAACTAATCAGGACTTCCTCTTGATGCCTTCATAATGATCTTGTGGTTTGACTATTGAACCACTCCATAAGATAATAAATTAATCGTTACATAATAATATCATTTCTACCATATGTAAATACTACAAATCTTCGTCCATTTCTAGCACTTTTAGGACTAGAGCAGTGGTTTACAAATTTGTGAGCCTGAAAAGGCCCTATTGAAACTACTTTGTCCATACAAATTTCTTACCCTTCTTCTTGACCTTGGTAATGGGATTAGCTATCATGGAGAATTCTTTTATGGATCTCCTATAACACCCAACCAATCCATTGAAATAGTGTAGCTTATGAGCATCCTTTAGTATTAGGAATTCCATAATGGCCTTGATTTTGGCAAGGTCCATGACTACACCTTCTCCATAAGTAACGTGGCCCAAAGAATGGATCTTTGACTAGAAGAAGCAACACTCATAGAGGTTTTAATCATTCTTATTCTCTTCAAATCACTACAATATCAACCTTAGGTGCTCCTCATGCTCCTTTTGACCACATGAGTAAATCAAATTGTCATCTAGAAGGACTTGAACAAACTTGCCTAGGTATTTATGAAAAACCCCATTCAGTAGTTCCATGAAGACCACTACGGAATTGGTCAACTTAAAAGGTACCATAATAAACTCATAATTTATTAATCATGGTTTGAATGCAATATTTGGGATGCCATTCGAAATTCTTAGTTGGTGGTATTAAAATCACAAATCAATCTTTAAGAATATTATGTTCCTTTTCATTTGATCAAAGAAACCATCAATCTATGAGGGCTAATATTGATTCTAGATGGTGATGTTACTCAACCATCTATAGTAAATGAAAATCTCCATTTACTAATCCTTCTTCATCACCAAAATTAGTAACCTCTTCAAAGTGTTGCATTAAACCAGATCAATCCAAAATTCAACAATTATTATAAATGTATACGTAATTCATATAACGTGGGTGAAATCGTTTGATAAGGAGCCTTGGAGATAGGAATCACCTCACATTGAGTTCAATGGTGAATTTGAGATCACACGTATGTGGGAGCCCAAACAAATCTTTTGAGAATACATGAGGAAAGGTGGTCGTATTATAAAATTTCCTTTAGCCACTCTTTTATTAAGCGTAGGGTCATCTGAATGCAACCCCTATCTTTGTCATGCGGTCCCTTAGGTTATCCCACTCCTCTCCAAGGCTCTAGCATTTACTGGACAAGAAATCTCATTGTTGTGGACTTCAGGGGTTATCAATTGCAATTAAGTTTATTCAATAACAACCATTTCCCTTTCACATTGTCATAATTTCTACATAGTTTCATGACAACTTTTTCCATAATTCTATTATAGCATTAATACAACAGCCTAAGCTTTGGGAGAAAAATCTCAGGGAAGAATGGATGTCAAAATCTCTTTTGCATGCTAAAAAATCACAATTCATATGTGCATGCATGGGAGATACCATGTGCTTTCATAAGAAGTACATGTCTCTCTCTTAAACACTAATTCCAAATTTCCAAGGTTAATAAGACTTAGGATAACCATAAAGCAAGGCTTAATAAGGCTAATGTTAAAGAACTAATGGGAGTATTTAAATGATAAAATATTTTTCCCTTCAGCCTTAAGCCCCCTTTGGTTACCTTCTCTTGTGGGAACATAGCACCCCCCATTGTTTTGTCGTTCTCTTTCTGCAATATGTCATGTATTTTTATTATGATTCAATGTACCACTTTACATATTCCATTGTTAGAATTTTTAGCCATTTATCATGTAGACATATACATTTTTTTCTAGGGATTAATTGGGGGTGTTATATAGATAGCATTATCACCCAACTCCATTTGCATTTCTCCTTTTGTTCGTGAAACATGTTGGATATCTCACAGCTGAATGTCTTGTGTTTTGATCCTCCACTGTCCACATGTTGATCAACACTAAAGATGTATTGGTTGAGAAACAAGAAATTATGGAGAAGGTTGTCTCTAGCTTGGATGCCAACTCATCCACGCAAACTGCTTTTGCACATGTTTCCCTTTTTTTGGATATTGGCTTGCATAATGCCCCTTCTTGCACCATTTGAAACATGTCAGATGGATCATAGCCTCTTCCTTAGAATGAGATGTGCAAACCTCTTTTTCTTTTGCCTTCTTGGGTCCTCCTTTAGTCATCCTCCCAATGAGTGGAATATTTTGAGTCTCTTTCACTCTGACTGACAAATTCTCCTCCTGAACAAAGTCATCCCGCAATGTTTCAAAAGTGGGAAACTTCACACGTGCACATTTTCCCTGCACAAAGGTAATTCAAGATACTGAGAATCCGTTTAGATTTATTCTAAGTAGTGATCTTCATTGGATAGTTTTCCATAGTATTAGTATTGCTCATGTGGTGACTAATGAGATTTTTATTCAAAAGCGCATCTTCTGGGATATGTTCTCACTTTGATACAGAGTGACTGAGGCATCATACATATTCTTCCTTGTCTTCTTCTATGCGATGTAAGGGCTCAAGAGGTCCTTGATTGAATCAAGGACAATTTGCTTATTTTTGGACATCTTATTGTGCTTAACCAACCGAACGAATCGACATCTCACTCTCGAACCTCGCACAGGTCCAAGTGCCTATCTTGGAGGGAAGATTAGCTTCAAGCACTGAAACAAGGGCATTGCACAGCTCTATCTCACAGAAAACAGTCCCATACATACGTGGATTTGATGAGAAATTTCATATGCACAACTTTGATACCATGTCAGTTTTCTACACCATATTTCAGAGCTTTACTCAAAGAATGAATCTTACAGCTCTTAAAACTTTAATATTTAGATTGCGCCTATCAAAACTTTAGATGAGTATATACTAAAATATTGTAAGGAAATATTCAGGAGTGCAAAGACTGCATTTCATGAGCTAATTCACAACAACAGATAAATAATGTATACTCGATATAAAATCTGCAATTTGAAAATTATGACAGCAAGCTATAGCAGTTAAATAGGGCCTAGTATACATCATACAACAATCTGAAATGTTCTGGACAGCAAGGACAGGCTCCAACAACAATCACACGGTTTTTGTATTTCTCAGAAAATAAAGTATTATAGCATCTTGGGATCATGCTTAAGCTCTACACATGTCTGAAAGATACAACACATATCACAACTCTGTTGTCTGAAATATTAGTGTGCCCTCCATCCTTTTATAAGCCAAGAGAGGGTTACAAACTGGCCATTAATAGCCTCAAGGAGTGCACCATTCTTGTCTAATGGAGTGTAAATCCTAAAGTAAATGCAACCACCTGCTCAACAATAAATGCTCCTTGGTAAGTGCATCCCTACTCGAAAATTGTAACTTCCAAGTATAAATGTGCCACTGAGGGATGTATGCCCCACAACCTTAAAACAGAAGATTATCTATGGTATGTGCCCTACCTCATGAATGCACAATAGCCCCTGCAAATCTATAATAGAAGGAAGGGCCCATAAGGCAAATCGAACTCATGAGGACCAACCTTACAAGTGTGCCATCTCTCTCCAATTGTTGTTGTTGTTTGCCAACGTGGAAATGATCTTCTGCTAACTCAAATCAGAACAAAACATGCAACTAGAAAGTGGATATGGGAATATATTTTTTCTATAAAATAGTCTTCAAAGACGCATGAATATAACTGCAACCTTTGTCACATTTCTCTTACAAAATGCATGAAGTCAATTTGATCCATAAACATTCTTATGCCTGAGCCACTTTTCAGGCACAGATGTTTCAACTTTCATTAACTAATTTGAAATAACACAAGAAAACCACAACCACTGCATTAATCCACCACAACATCTCACCAAACGATTTATATTGGAATAGGCTACCATAAAATATCACATGCCATGCAGGAATGCAAACCATCAAAATTAAATAAGCTGGACATTTTGAACTACTAAGAAAATTTAATATATTTTCACGACCAAAAAAACTTTACTCAGAAGGTGAAAGCCCAATTAATCATATTTCAAAGCCAAGGTTTACAAGTTACATTCTGATAAAAGAATTAATTATATTACATAGCATCTGTAATATTTTGCAGAGAAGAATAAGTTCCTGTAATAGCTGTTACAATACCCAGGATAAATATTATAAAGATGAGTGTCATCTCATGCCTAGATATGCTTGCCCCGAATAGTTCGAAATAAAAATTGCATGGAATGATAATGGAAACTGAACAACTTAGTAAAGAACCTATCAGAGCCATCAGGTAACCAAAAAATGGTATTGCAAGTGCCACAACTACTATGCTTATAGTCAAAAAGGTCTTGATGCCAGTGCCCCATAACACAAGCCAGCCATCTGATGAAGGAAGGAACTCTTCGAAGGTCATGGCCAAAGGAGTAATTGTCAGAGAAAATTTTGCAAAGGGATTTATCAATGTTATATAGATTGCCACTTCCGAGGCTAGCAATGTTCTTAGGAGGTTCAATGTTACTTGAGATACCAATTCATTGCCAAACATCATATATCCCATCACAACAATGTTCCCATAAATCATTGTGAAAACTATAAAGCACAGAATCAACACCTACCACACATTATCGTCTGTTAGAGTTAGTCTACTATTTCATAGTAACAAATACATAACAATAGTGTCTACAAGATAAAAAATCTCATAAAAGTAGGATAATGGAGAGACAAGAATTAGAGGCAAGAGGAAATGGGGCTTACCATAGAAAACTATTTTCGATCTTCCATTGAAGAATAGATTATGGGAAACACAACATGGCCACAAAAGTAGAAGGCATACAAACCAATAAAGTTGAAGGCCCCAATAGACTAAGATAACTAAAGCTGAAAGTAGAATAAATTATTGTTTTGAAGTTATCCTTATCCCTGCAAATTCTAAGGCCACTTTAGGAAAACACTGAACCAAATTATCCCCCTCCAAAATGAAAAATTCGACAGTCACAACATAAAGCTCAACATAGAGGAATATTGATAGAATGATTCTTCCTTTCTGGCCAAAGGTTTCCTACCCAATGCTAGGATAGTTGTAAATTTATGCATTAGCTTCCATACACCATTTAAGAATAATCCATGTTTAACATGTTCTTTGCTTAGGTTAGTTACATCATGAGATCATTAGCCCATTATTAGGGAGTCTTCAAACATTTCTTTCAAGATATGGGCTCATGCCTGACAGTTCAAATTTCCAACATAGTACATCAGACCATAGGTAGTCATAAATTAATGGTTGCATCCGTGTTCATGACTTCTTCTAAATAGCGAGATGTCTACAACCTGCTAGCATTTATGTCATTGTTCCATGGATCCATGTTCCAAAGTCATCCATATAGTTCCCTTTGAATTATGATTTAGTTGGACATCCAACCTTTCCTCATATTTGAGATGATATGTTATCATACCAAACCTTAATGCACAAGTGAAATCCCTTACATCAGTATATCTATAGAACCTTATAATTGATATTACAAGAATGACTGACAAGGCTAGGTCCTCATGCAACATAGGTGTAAACAAGCATCCCAAATAATGGCGAGATTGGTATCTGGAACAACATAACATAATAGCAGTACGATGAGAGAGATGAAATTGACCAAGGATTTCTTCATCTTCCAGTAAAATCATGGCATATTGAGGCTAATACTGTAATAGAGGCATAATGAAGTATACTAAACCATATTTTGTAACAGTAACAGATTTTGTCTGAATGCAATGGAACAATATTTTCTGTTTCCTTGGTTGTTAAAGAAATGCTAATCAATGAAGCCTTCACACATTTTTCAGCTTGAACTATAATCTTATTAAGTTCCTACTAGGAAGCATCCTTTTGATCTCAACCTTTCATTGTAGTTCATGATATGTTGTAAATGGATAGTCCCTCAGGCTATCATCTAATCAGATCATGTGGCATCTTGACAACAATTTCAGATTGATCATCTTCCTCAACATGATTCAAACTTTCGGTGACGGTATGTCAAGGAGAGAGAGATACCCATACTTGCCCCTTTTGCTCACTAGAGAATATTGTTGCTGCTATTATTAAGCAATGTATATTGTTTGTTTTCAGTGGCTTCTCCGCTGCGCTAAGCCATCAATATCTCTATTGAACACCTTCCCCATTTCCAGCACTCACCATAATTCTTCTGCCTATAGATGACTTCCTTGATATATGCTACTACTATGTGCCTCTACCTTTGGTAGTATTTTAACTCACAAAGAGAAATGCTTCAGAATGAGATTCTTAAATGGAATTTTCAAATTCGACAGAACTAAGTATTCAACTTACTCTCTTTCAACAGGATCAGACAAGACTTGACGATGTTATAAATGCTAAAATATATGTTTTGGAAACTTGTTCACTGCTTATTTTATTCAACGCACTCTAGAGAGTCCTTGACAACAATCTCGTCAAAATAGTGTACCAAAAAATTAATCTATGAACCGAGTCAATAAAATCTGGAAAGGGTTTGCAATAGTTCGATTTCAAAGAGATTGAATTATTGTGCTACTAGTGCAAATTTATCCTTAGATTATTCAGGCACTGCCACTGGATTCATGCCTTAAGAGGAGATATGCCATTAATTTGTGCACTCAACAACTGAACGGTGCAAAGGAATATTGGATCATGGAAGTTTTGAGTTTGTTGGATCAATAAATACCCTTCACTGTCCTTTTAACAAAAATTCCACAGGCCGTAAAGAAAGTATGTAACTTCTTGATGAAATTCAAGGATAAACTCAGGAATCACAAGCATATCAATGTATAAAAAAAAATTTATTCCTTTAGAAAGAATGAATAGAAAAAGTGCAACCGAGTAGTTTTCTATTTAACAGAAATTAACCCATAAATTATATCTCAAAATAGAATTTAATCAGTTCTATATCTTCCATGCGATTTTAGACGAACCGAATGCTTCAGAACATATTCTTCATTGGTCAACACCGACAATTTCGAGAATTGATGCTCTGACATTGCAAGGAGGATGTAGATCTCCGAATTATTTTCATTGCTTATGCTGGTCTTTGAGGAACTGCAAAGATAAATATTGAAACCCTTACACCTGTAAAGGAGGTCCAAGGAATCCCTTAAACCATACAAAAATAATTCAATAACCGTTTCAAGATAACCTCTGATCAGATCTTTAAGAACTCATTAGGGTTGAGATTTTGCTCACAGTCATTCACTAAAGGAAGCATCACGGGTTTGTAATTCAAATCAAGCGCAATTTGAGCAGACTGGGGCTGAAACATAGAATTACTCTCTTCACTTGTCCTGGAAGGTTTCAAAACAATGAACCTTCCTTAATAGCTCAGTCTTTTCCAGAAACACTTATGTAACTCAAACCTTTGCTGGTTTAGAGATGGAATCAATCCATACATTAGAAAAGGAGATCAAACTACTAAAGTATTCTTCGCTAATTCCGTCTGATAAATTGCAAAGGCTAAAGGTTGAACATGACAATTACAGAGTTGAGTATCTCACATGATGTGCATTGGATTCATTGCCTCAAAACTGTACCATACGAGCCTCAGGGATTCTATCATCTGAAATTGTATGACTGATTAGTCGAATTCTTGCTTGGGCTTGACTTCTCCTACCTCTGATACCATGTTAGCTTTGGCTTAACACGTTCTTTGCTTAGGTTAGTTACATCATGAGATCATCATCCAATTATCTTATCATCACATTAACTGTCATCATCATTAAATGTAAGTGCAGAAGACAATCCAAGATAAGAGAACACAAAGATATAGTTCAAGCCAGGGAAAAACTCCAAGATGAGGAAAACCCTTGATCAAATATTCTTATTATTAATATCAAATGTTCAGTAGAGAGAGAGTACAATACTTCAAAGTGACTTGCCGATTGGAGCCTTCATAAGGTGATGACATATTGCAGAGGTATCTTGATCTGATTAGGGTTATTTCAGTTCATCATGTTTCACTTGATACATTATTTTAGTTGTGGCTCAACAGAGAAAATAATACACTTCCCTTTTTCTGACTTTAGGAGACGATTTAGAATCAGGCCTCTCCTCCTATGGTTAGGGATTTACAACAACCTCACACACTGCTGCAAACCCCAGTGTTATGCTTCAAGACTGGTCTCAACTCTTCGATATATATTCCCTTGAATGCAGCCTAGCCAAAATAAGGTGATACATCTTTCGGCGTCCTCAAATGAGGGTTTTACATATCCTGTCAATACAGGAAAGTCTTCGGCTCTTATCTATGTCATAATGCAGCTCCAATAGGCACCCACACTGCCCATATCACCTCCAATTAACTCGGCCCCATATGACCTGCATTATAGAGGTAACACAACAATAAACAAACTCAAATTGCTCCTGTTATTTCATTGTACATGCTTCTTGACCTACGGGCCCAAAACAGAGAAGATGCTTACACTTGGATGATAAATACAACCCAAAAATTCCATTGAGATCTACGGCCTACCTAATAAAAGAATCTCAGCCCCTGTTGTAGAAGGGAGACCTAAAAATAATGCCCTTCATCAGTTGTCCCAGATATAATCAACCATTTTTAATGTGCCAAAAGATGTTGGAGGACTCTTCTATATATAGGAGTTGGTGGGGGTCAAGAGATGTGTCTTTTGGATTGATGAGCTAACATAGAGATAAGGCCAACCTTGAATAATTTTCGAGTGAGAGAATAAATTCATAATCCCACTTCTACTTATCCAAATTTGATGATCTTTAGATTGATTTTGGTCCTCTCGCAGAGAGGGATTCAATGCTTCAATTATCTTCCTCAAAGGAGTTGTACAAAGTGGAATTTGGCCCTAGTTGCTAATTTTAACAAACAACTAAAGCTGGAAGTAGAATAAATGATTGATGTGAATTTATCCTTATCCCTGAAAATTCTAGGCCACTTTAAGAAAAAGCTGGGCCAAATTATCCCCCTCCAAAATGAGAAATTTGACAGTCACAACATAAAGCTCAACATAGAGGAATATTGATACAGTGATTCTTCCTTTCTGGCCAAAGGCTGCCTGCCCAACGTCAGGATAACTGTAAACTTGTGTATTACCTTCCATACACTGTTTAAGAAGAATCCCTGTGTAGCAACATATAGGTTAAAAAACTTAAAATGAATAGAATGCTCAATCGCTTCCCTCCGAGAGTGCTTAAGGTGAAGACAATTCCAACTCCTGAAATAATACCAACATCTAATCAACCCAAAGAATGAAATAACCTATTAACTAAATTGAACAATAAAAGCTTGCACTTTCACCACAATCTAGATTATCTAAGAAAGGTCTCAACACTTGTACAAGTAAAACAACAGGTGAACTTAGAGTTGGGCTTGACATATGAGGAGTGACTGAGAAATTAGTATATGGGAGATTATTATCCTTATGCATGAAGTATATAATTGTGTATCTGATAATGTTTTACTTTGGGGGTTATTGGAGGATATTCCCCTCTTTCAAAGGATATTATGGCATTGGGTTCATCACATAGAAGATTATGTTTTATAAATTCAAATAGCAGTCATATCAGAGCTCTAAAGATTGGAAGTCTACTATTATATTTCCATCTAAATTAATTTAAAAGGGAAATACTATCAAACTGATACGCAAGGCCAAAAACTTCGAAAAAGATCATTATGACAGATTGAAATGAGCAACTAAATCCAAGCTAGTTATACGATTTGAACCTTGCCCTGAATAAAGATCATGATCAGTGTAGTAATGGAATATCTTATGCATTTTCAAGCCAAAACAAATACATAGCAGAAGCAGGTGGTAATTTTCATATGCCTGACAATGCATCTTGTACATAAAAAGGGGCAATTCCTATTCAGGTTATGCACATTATTATTAATTGCATATGGAAATGAAATGGATATACATCAAATGTGCAGAACAAGATAACTCACAAGGGTGATCAGGTACCAACCTACAAGGACATTCCTGTTGTTCAAGGAAGCTCGGAGAAAAGTATTGCCATCACAGTTTGTTATTAGTACTGCCATCATCAGTTGGAGGAAGTGACGTCTATTAGATTTGCAACTGACAGAGGTCTTTAATCCTCGCTTTTAGTCTGGTATGAACAGAACTAAATTACTTCACATCATTTAGTTCTGATTCGATGGGAAAATATGAAAACAACTCCATGATGAATGCTAAATAATGAAAATTTTCCTCTGCATTGAAATATTGACATTCAATGAGATGTATTGTAGTTGTGTGGAAACTTAAAACTGCATCATTTAAAGAAGCTGCAGTGGAAAATTAGGTTGCTTCGCCCAGATTTTATCTCAACGTGGTTTTATTTTGGAAACCCTCCTTGCTTTGAAGGTAGAAAAGATACAGACGCTTTGAAAGGGTTTGAAGTGCCAGAGGAGGCCTCGTAAACTGATACCTTTTCCAATTTTTTTAGATTTTTGGAGCATTTGTGGTATATTCTCTTTGTATTTAAAATATTCTCAGCAGTGTAAATTTATACCTGTCTAATTTTGGATCATTTAATGTTTAGAAAAGCAAATGTTTTCAACAAATTTGACCTTAAAAATGTCAGGTGCCCAGGTCCAATCCTTATCAATTACTTCCTCTGAGCCTGAGAAACACTACAAAACACTACAATGGTGCATAACTTCTGTAAACATCTTAAACAAACCACTATGACCACAAGTAAATTTTGAATTTTTTTACTAAGTTCTTTAAGTGGCAAGTTTTGACTCTTTTGTAGTTCGAATAGGGAAAATGAGGAAAGAAGGAAAAACATTTAGTTATACATTGACCAAAAAAAACATATAACTGATTGGAAAACTGAATTCACACACACAAGTAACTACACAGGATTTACATGGTAAAACCTTGACAGGTTGTCAAGGAAACACCCATGGGGCAAGGGATTGGAATCTCTATTCAATCAATAATGATTCTTTGTATAATAGTGTGGGCATTCATTTGGTTTTATATGTGCCTACTCAGTTACATAACCGATGATTCGGTATAAAACTAACTTGTTACATTTTGCCCAAATTTACATAATTAGTTGTCAAACTTCCAACAAACTCCACCTTGACAACAATTTTCCTAATCCCTTGCCCATGCCCATTCATCATCTTTTTTGCAAGCCAAGAGAAGCTAAACATCGCAGCTTCTCTACTGTAACTGGCTTTGTGAATATGTCTGCACAATTCTCCTGTGTATGGACCTTTTGAAGAGCTACTTTTCCGCCATCGATCACATGTCTCAGAAAATGATACCTTACATCAATGTGCTTGGTTTTGCTGTGATAAGCAGGATTTGTAGCCAAGTGAATAGCACTTTGACTGTCACAAAGTACATTCATTTTCCCCTGTGTCTTTCCAATCTCATCAAGCAGACCTTTTAACCAGATTGCTTCTTTACTAGCATCTGAAGCAGCTATATATTCAGCTTCGATAGTGGACAACGCCACTGTTTCTTGAAGCTTTGACATCCAACTAATTGCTCCACCTGCAAGAGAAAATACATAACCTGTAGTAGATCTTCTTTTGTCCAAATCACCTGCATAATCAACATCTACATATACGCAGACTAATCCTTCACTACCACTAAAGATGATGCAATGGTCACTTGTGCCTCTTAGATATCGAAGCACCCATTTCACTGCTCGCCAATGTTCTTCACCTGGATTTGCCACGAACCTGCTGACAACTCCAACTACATGTGAAATGTCAGGTCTTGTAGATACCATCGCATACATTAAGTTGCCTACAGCATTTGCATATGGTACGTGAGACATATACTGCTTTTCTTCATCAGTTCTAGGACTCGAAACCGAAGAAAGCTTGAAATGGGAAGCTAATGGAACATTAACAGGTTTCACATTGTTCATACAGAACTTTTCAAGTACTTTCTCCACATACTTCTGCTGTGATAACCAAAGCTTACCATTTTTCCTGTCTTTGTGTATCTCCATGCCCAAGATATGTTTTGCTGCTCCAAGATCCTTCATATCAAACGTCCTAGAGAGCTGAACCTTTAACCTGTTGATCTCTTCCATGCTTTTGCTTGCAATAAGCATATCGTCAACATACAAAACTAAGATAATGAATATGCCATTGAAACTTTTGAAGTATACACAATGATCATACTTACTTCTTATAAAGTTCTGGCTCACCATGAAGGAATCAAACTTTTTGTACCATTGTCTGGGAGACTACCTCAGACCATACAATGATTTCTTGAGCTTGCAAACTAATCTTCTACTACGACCTTGTACAAAACCTTCTGGTTGTTCCATATATATCTCTTCATTCAAATCTCCATGTAGAAAAGTTGTTTTAACATCTAACTGTTCTAACTCAAGGTTAAGTAATGCAGTTAGTGCCAACATAGTATGAATAGAAACAAGTTTTACAACTGGAGAAAAAATCTCATGAAAGTCTATACCTTCAACCTCAGAATACCCTTTTGCTACCAGTCTCCCCTTATACCTTTCGGTACTTCCATCAACTTTCCATTTCAGTTTGAAGACCCACTTGCATCCAACAACACTTCTCTCTTCAGGAAGTTCTACAAGATCTCAGGTATTGTTTTTGGCTAAGGAATCCATTTTTTCTTTCATAGTCGTTTTCCATTTTTCGCTATTTGTATCATCTACTACTTCCTGATAGCAAGAAGATTCCCCATCTTCAATAATCAAAGCAAAAGATGAAACAGAATCTTCATACCTTTTGGGAGTTTTACTTTCCCTTGTAGACCCTTTTAGAGTGACCGGTTATTGAATTGGTTCAGAAACTTCAACAGCTTCCTTTCTATCTTTAACACCTTTTTCTCTAAAAGTCTCTCCTTCCTTTTCACTGTCACCGAAAGGTCTAGCCTCCAACTGAACTTGCTGATTTGGCGATACCTGTTCCTGTTCAATTCTTTCAACATTTGATTTTAAAAGAGAAGATTCATCAAATGTTACATCTCTACTAATGACTATCTTCTGCAATGTAGGATCCCACAACCTGTATCCTTTCACTGCATAGTCATACCCAGCAAAGACATAACATTTTGATTTTGGATCTAATTTTTAACGCTAATTTTTAGGAATAAGAGAATAAGCATCACAACCAAATATCCTCAAATGTGAATAATCACAAGACTGACCTGTCCAAACTTCTTCAAGAATTTTACAATTTATTGCTACTGAAGGTGATCTATTAACTAAATAACAAGTAGTGGACACTACTTCTACCCACAACTCCTTTCTCAAGTTAGCATAATTTGCTAAACATGCTTCTAACTCTTTTCGTAAGAGTCTGATTCATATGTTCAACAACACCATTTTGTTGAGGAGTATAAACAATAGTTCTGTGTCTAATAATTCCTTCATCCTTATAGTATTGTTCAACTTCTATTGAAGTGAATTCACCACCATTGTCAGTTCTTAAACATTTAATTGATTTGCCTGTTCTTTTCTCTACCATTGCCTTAAATTGTTTAAAGAAATTTAATACATTAACTTTCCTTTTTAGCATATAGATCCAAACTTTATGGGAGAAATCATCAATAAAGTTAAAAAATATAGAGCACCTCCATATGATACAACAGGAGATGGTCCCCACAGATCAGAATGAATATAGTCTAAAATATCTTTACTATTATGATTTCCAGTTTTAAATCTTTGTTTACACTGTTTTCCATACACACAATGTTTACAGAAATCTGACTTCAAAGATTTTAGATCGGGAAGAGATTTACGTTTCATCAATATCTGAAGACCTTTCTCGCTCATGTGACCCAATCGTTGATGCCATAGACGAGTACCTTCTTCTTCCTTTTCTGACGCAACTGCTACTTCACTGACCTTAGTACTTCCTTTTAACTTGTAAAAATTTCCGACCTATTCTGTTTTCATCACAACTAGGGCGCCTTTAAAGACTTTCAGTATGTCATTCTGACTTGTAAACTTATAACCATCCGAATCCAACGCTCCCAAAGAAATCAAATTTTTCTTCAAATCAGGTACATGTCTAACACTAGTTAATGTTCTAACTGTGTTATCATACATTTTAATCTTGATATTTCCCATCCCAACAGTCTAACATGATACATTGTTACCCATAAACACAAAACTACCATTTACATTTTCATACAAAGTAAACCAATTTCTGTGTGGACACATGTGATGAGAAGCACCAGAGTCTAACATCCAACTTTCTAAACCCTGAGAGACATTACAGTCAGTTGAAGTTTCATCTATCATACATAATTCTTTAGCAAATAAAGCTTCGTCTATCACACCTGAATTGACCTGATTTGCTTTCTTCTTCAAGTTATCAGATTCTTTTCGTTTCCAACAGTCTTTCTTCAGGTGTCCAATTTTATTGTAATGCCAACATTTTGCCTTACACTTCTTTTCCTTCGATTTAGATCTGGAAGACCCCTTTGTCTTTTCTCCTCTTTCCTTTGACCGTCCTCTAGCTATCATGGCTTCTAATGCAGCTGTTTCAGTACTGGATTTCCTTCATACTTCTTCAGACAAGAGAGCTCCCATGACTGATTCAAACTTCAAAGAATCAGTAGTGCTCAAGCTGATTGAAGTTACAAAGTTATCCCATGATTCGGGCAGAGAACACAACAAGGTTATGGCTTTATCTTCTTCTTGAATTTTAACTTCCATATCTGTTAATTGGCATATAAGTGTATTAAAAAAATTCAAATGTTCTGCAACTTTTGAACCCTCTTTCTTTCGAAGACTGTACAATTGTCTTTTCAGATAAATTCTATTGGTTAACATATTTGTCATATAGAGTTTTTCCAGTTTTTCCCATAAACCTGACGTTGTACTCTCTTCAACAATGTTGAAGAGAACCTCATCCGCCAGGCATAACCTGATGGTATTGAGAGCTTGGGCATCCAAGTCCTCCCAGTCTGAATCAGTCATAGTTGCAGGTTTCTTAGTTGCCCCATCCAATGCTTTGTGCAACCTTTGTTGCACAAGCAGATCCCTAACTTTCAGTTTCCAAAGAGAAAACTTTCTCTTGCCGGTGAATTTCTCCACCTCGAATTTTGCATTCGACATCTTGGCCATTTTTTTTAGGGTTTTAGTCTTCAGTTTTTCAACTAGAGTTTATATTTTTTTTCTTTCTTCAAAAAACTTCTTGTATATATAAAAAGAAAATTCCCCCAAAACAACCCTTCAACAGATTTTACTGAAAAATAAAACTTGTTCTTATTTCCTTAATGAAACCCTGCTCTTCATCAATTTTGACAATTTAGAAAAGAAAAACTTCCACTAGTTTTGAGCCGAAACCAAATATTCTGGTAAACAAAATTGTCTTCAACAAAGATTATTTTTAAAAAATTACTGGGATCTTCCACACAGGTTCGTTCACGCGTAGATTTGGTAGCAGCTTCCTCAGCCACACAGACTTCCTCTCTTTCATGCAGGCAGCAATGGACATGTAGCCACCCTCAACCATGCAACTTCCTCTTCACCCTCTGCTTAGATGGACAGTATTGGCAACACGCTGGACAGATCAGTGACCTCCCTTCAAATGCAGGGTCTAGGCCATAGTGGCAGCACTTCATGCAGAGATGGGATTTGGCGGCTTCCTTAGACAGACTTCCTCTCTTTCACGCAGGCAGCAATGAACATGCAAAGCCTACGCAATAGTGAGCTTTTGCTCACCTTCACGCAATAAAGAAGTCCACACACAGAGCTTCTGCTCTCCATGCAGCGACGTGATGAACGCAAGTAGATACACACCTTCATGCAGCAAAGAAGTCCACACAGCCCGCCTTCACGCAGAGATGGCTCTAGTTTGTTTTTAACATGCAGCACTCAGGCGCAGTCCTCTTCTCTTCAATGCAAATGGCCTCCTCACCACGCAATCATGGAAGAGAAAACAAAACACACCTCTGCGTGTTGTCACACTCTGATACAACGGCAGTCAACACAAAAAAAGAAAAACTCACTGCTGTCACGCTACGCTCTGATCCAACGCTGGTTATCCCCCCTTTTTTTTCCTTCACAGGCAAATTGCTCACTCAAACTCAACTAACTTGGCTTTGATACCATTTGTAGTTCGAATAGGGAAAACGAGGAAAGAAGAAAAAACATTTAGTTATACATTGACCAGGAAAAACATATAACTGATTGGAAAACTGAATTCACACACACAAGTAACTACACAGGGTTTACATGGTAAAACCTTGACAGGGTGTCAAGGAAACATCCACGGGCAAGGGATTGAAATCTCTATTCAATCAATAATGATTCTCTATACAATAGTGCAGGCATTCATTTGGTTTTATATGTGCCCTAACTTGTTACATTTTACCCAAATTTACATAATTAGTTGTCAAACTTCCTAACATCCTTTACATTTTCTGCAGTTTTTGAACCTAAGATAATACAAGTTTATGAAAAGGATGTACATTAGTAACCCCAAAGATATCAGACAATGTCAAAAAATGGAGATCTCTTGCTAATTCACTACAGTTGGCCTCAGCTGAAACTTTGTAAGGATGACAAGTGAAGTAAGAAATTACCCACGAACAACTAACCATTGCTCAAGCAGGAGCAGGTTGTTGGGCAAAATATCCAATAATTAATGAGTCAAGGAGAGTATTGTATGGTCGATCTGCAATAGGAAGCGCCTCCCAGATGGCACAATCTCATTTTTCACATGATATTAGAACCCATCGTGGAGAACGTAACCATTCAGAATTGACTTATTTGGGCAGTTTCCAGGTATATGTATGTAATTAAACAAACTCAAAACATATACAAGTTTTAAATGGGAAGGATAAATAACTCACATCCTCTTCAAGTTGAAAATGGTAACAATTAAAATTGATGTCGTTATTACATCGTTTCGATTCATCTTCAGTTTTAGCAGCCTGAAAATTCCATTAAATCATGAATAGCGCTCTCTCTCTCACACAAACACACACGCAACACTTTCAGTCTTCAAAGAAAATTCTACATGCTAATTCAATTATTATTGATGTGTATGTGTGCATATAAAGAAAAATTCATGTTGTTACCATCTTCAACCAGAAAACGTAAGCATTATCTTACCCCTAAATCAGTTAGTTCTCCATAGCCGAATTCATCTTATAGAGGCAACTCCTGTAAAAAAGGCTATCCTCCTTGTTGTTTTTTAAAATGCCTGGGAATAGAGTTTCGATATTGAATTAGGTGGTATAAAAAATCCTAGTCAATCAAATATAGGTATTTGAAGAAAACAAAAACAAAATAAAGCAAATGAATATGAAAATAACACCAAATTTGAAAGAACGAAATCTTACGCTTAGTGGAACTGTAGCATGTGGAAGGAAACAAGCCCCTGAGGTAATGCAAATTTTTAGTTCGTCGAGAGTTGTAGAGTGATAGTAGTAGTAGCCAGCTTCGATGGGTGGCCTGCTGCATTTAAATGTGTTGGCAGTTGTATTTTTTCCGATGGTTTCTTTGAGCCAGTTCGGGCTTGAGGTGAACGATGATGTGCTGGAACTCATAGTTTTCAAGGCAGACTTGCATGATCCAAAATCATCCCTTGCTTCTTGGAGCGGGGACGATGAAAACCCATGTTTGTGGGCGGGTGTGGTATGCAGCCCCAAAACAGGAAGAGTCACAGAAGTGGTGCACGACAGAGGTCTCAATGGCTTCAGTCCCTTCACATGCTCTCTCTTGCCTACAAAAATTCCTCTGGCAATATCAATATCAATATCAGTGCAAATCTGGCACAGATTCCCAGCCACAGAATCATGAATTTGAATCACAATGCATTCTCTGGTGCAATTCCTGCCCAACTCTTTCAACAATTTAATTTCCCTTTCCCACAATGAGTTGCAAGGTGCCCTTCCTTTTAGCCTGAGATCTTGTACCAGTTTGACAGCATTGAACTTGTCTCCAAACCATCTGTCTGGGTCTCTTCCAGGGTCAATTTGGTCACTGAAAAATCTAAGATCACTAGACTTGTCCCACAATTCCTTTGCAGGAGCTTTGCCTAGCGTATTTGGTGTTTCAGTAGTCTTCGAGAGATTCATCTCAAGAGTAAAAAAAAATTGGCCCTTTGCGAGCTGATTTAGGTGAATGTTCTTTTTTGAAAAATTTAGATTTCATCCATAATTTGTTTTCAGGTGGCTTGCCAGATTCCCCGAAAGGGTTGGATTTTGTTTCAGCTATGAGCACTAGCACTAATAATGTTTGTGGGAACTATCCCATCATGGATAGGAAGCTTGAGAGACATCGAGTGTCTAGATATGTCAAGTTACAATTTCACTGGCAAGATTCCCTCCATGTCCTCTCTGCAGAATGTTAGGCTCATCAATGTATCATATAATAATCTCTTGAGACCCATTATGGAATCTTTACTGGGTTGTAGTAAGCTTTACTCAGTTGATTTCAGCAATAATGACTTTACTGGAAGCATTCCTGGTGAGTTGTTTCAGTTGGGTTTATAAGACATATTTTTCATGGAATACTCTCATTGGGAGCATTCTGCAAGCTGGTTCTACAAAATTATACCAAATTCTGAAAGCACTGGATTTGTCACACAGTAGGTTGAGTGAGGAAATATCTCCATCAATCACCCAATGCTCCAATTTAAAGCTATTGAACTTTTCAGATAACCTTATCACCTCCTAGATTCCGTCGGAGATTGGTAATTTGAAGTCATTGGTGTCTTTAGATCTAAGTTACATTCATATGTTTGGAGCCATACCTGCGATACTTGGTAGTGCCAATTCCCTTCGTGTTGCAACTAGATAGAAATTTCTTATCTGGACGAATTCCTGTAGAAATTGGCGAATGTTCATCTTTGGCTTTGCTAAGCTTGGTAAACAATAGTTTGAATGGAAATCTACCCAAGGAATTAGCCAAGTTGATTCGACTGATAAACCTTAATTTGGAAATGAACAATCTTACTGGAGAATTACCCTAGCAAATAGGGAACTTGGGTCATCTATTATGGGTAAACATTTCCCACAACAAACTTAAAGAGAGGATATCAATAGGTCATATATTCAACACATTAGACAAGACTTCTCTCGAAGGAAATGCAGGCCTATGTGGATTGGGAGTGAATGTTACCTGTTCTATGGTTATGCCTAAGCCAATTGTTTTAAATCCAAATATAAGTAGGATTCCAACTGGAGGAGGAATTCAAGTGATTAAATCTAGACGCAGCAGAATTGTAAAATCTGCAGCAACTACGATTGCAATAATATTTGCATAATTGTAATATCTGCAGAAGTGTTTCTACAATAATTGCAAAATCTGCAGCAACTACGATTCCATTTGGTGTCGCTGTTGTGACTATCATGAATATAAGAGCACAATCCAATTCGAAATTGATGAATCTTATGCTTGATAGTTTTTCTCAGTCCCCATCCACTGATATGGCCTGATATGGCTTTAGGAAAACTACTTATGTTTACACCCAACTCTGATCATGCGTCTTAGGATTGGATGACTAGTGCTCATGCATTGATTAACAAATATTGTGAGCTTGGAAGGGGAGGGTTTGACACTATGTACAAAGTAGTCCTAGGGGACGAGCAAGTAATTCATATAAAGAATCTAATGGTTTCAAATTTGGTTAAATCACAATAATACTTTGAGAAGGAGATACAACTTTTGTGCAGAATAAAGCATCCAAATCTAGTGAATTTGTAAGGCTACTACCGTACACCACAATTACGGCTTCTTGTATATGACTACATTCAAAGTGGAAGTTTATTTAGTCGACTTCATGAAATATTCCAAACAGATCCCCCGTTAAGTTGGTCAAATAGGTTTAATATAGCTTTGGGGACTGCAATGGGACTTTCACATCTTCACCATGCTTGCAGACAACCACTCATACACTATAACATAACATCCAACAATATTTTGTGGGATGAGAATTGCAACACTAAGTTGCAGATTATGGCCTTGTAAAGTTGTTTCCCATGCTTTATAGATACATTCTTAGCAGAAAAATACAGAGTGCATTAGGATATATGTCACCTGATTTTTTCTGTTAGAGCCTTAAGATAAATGAAAGATGTGATGTCTATGGATTTGGGGTGTTGTTGTTGAGACGTTGCTACAGGAAGAAGGCTAGTTGAATACATGTAGGATGATGTTATGATCTTATGTGACAATGTGCAGCCATTACGTGTTGGAGTGAAACTTAGGGTTATTGTTAGTGTATTCCAAGTGTTGAGCAAGTGGATTTGTCCACCAATATCCAAGTTTTTCCTACAACAATCCATTATCTCCTCATTTCATATGAATCATGATTGAATCATTTTTTAGTTCCTAATTCTAAAATAAATTGAATATTTGTCTATATTTCATTTTTGTATGTGGAATTCATAAAATAGTGAATTTCACATACTCATACATACATACATACATACATACATACACA
This sequence comes from Pinus taeda, assembly GCA_000404065.3. NCBI lineage: Eukaryota > Viridiplantae > Streptophyta > Pinopsida > Pinales > Pinaceae > Pinus > Pinus taeda. The sequence continues at coordinate 25,355 of APFE030554824.1, read as the reverse complement.
CACACACACACACACATATATATATATATATATATATATATTCTTTGTATGTTGTATTTGAGGTCAGCGTGTCTCATGTTGGACACTTATATTTCCATGTCCAGTGTCATGTGACTTGTAGGAAGTGTAGATGCTTAAAGTGTGAATGAGTTGACTTCAAAGGTTGATACTAACTTCTCTATGGTGTCATGTCTTTCCATGAAACATAGTTTTTGGTGTTGGGTGGAATGTGTGCAATGGAGCTCTGATACATATGGCTTGTGGGAGGAATGCATGTGGATTATGCCACATATCTTGTTAATGGATTGGACTCCACATCTTTCTAGATGCCTTAAAGTGTTGTTTGAGTTAATTTCTATCTTGTATGTTCTTGATTTAATGAAGAGCTTGCTTTTAGTTTCTTCCATGATAGATTTATAGTATTTGGTTGAGTTTGATGGTCATGAAGTTACCATTGAAGAAAATATCCAGAAAATTAAAAAAGTGGCCTTTGTGGCCTATTCATAGATCTATTTGAACAAGTATGGTACAATACAGTGATGGAGGAGAATTCCTTTAGCCTCGAGGAGACAATTACAAAATTATTTTTGGAATCAATGATTGATTCCTTGATTTTAGTTGATAGGAATATGGAGGAATGCCAAGATAAGGTTGTTACTAAAGGATTCTCTCAGGGATAGAGAGTTGACCTTGATGAGACTCTTACTCCAATTGTTTAAGGATTTTATAAGGAAGTGGGAGTTTCCTTGGATGGGTTAATGCATGCATCACTAGTTTTGGATTTTGGTATCTGCTTGTTTGTATTCATGGTGTGATTTTATAAATTTAGTGTAGATGCCACTTATTTATTTGATAGATATGATAAACTTATTTTGGCTATTTATACATATGAGTTTATAATTGTAGGAAATCTAGAACAATTCATGTTGTTGTGTGGGAAGACTTTGATCAATGAAGTTTATATGAAGGGTAAAGGATGTTGGCAGGTTGTTGATGTAGTATTTCTTGTATCAAAGGTTTTCATCGTTAATATTCCAAAGAGTGTTTAGTGTATAGAAGGAAATAATGATTTAGCTTCATGTTTCTTTAGTTTTATATGAATTCAACAATTTGATCAAGCCCCAATGGGGGGGAGGTTTGTGATGCAGTAAGGGAATCTTGTGTTTGGAAGAGAAGAATTTTTTTTGGTAAGAGGGAGTGTTAGATTTTTTGTCCTAGGCACACTTGTTAGTTCAACAAGCACTTATAAATGTATCCAAGACTTTGGTTTGCATAAAAATAAGTTAGTATAACAACATATCTATACAATATTCTACTTGGGATCATGTGTGCAATAAAGTGTGAGGGAGGCATAATTAAGTAGGGGAGTAGAGGGTGCATACATGCTTTAGTCTTAGTTTATTTCTAGTTTTTCCACCTTCAATTCATTGTTGTTCCATATTCAAAAAATTCCAATTCAGATCAATTTTCTATTTTAGTTAAGCTATCTTTCTGAGTTGTTTTTCTATTTATGATTTACTTTTCCAATTTGATGAAAATAACTTTAAATAGGTTTTAGAGAGGTAGATTGTTGATCCCAAGGAGAGGGTGAAGGTGAGGTGCATGTGTAGGCTACCCCAGTCTAGGCACATTTCTCTAGAAGGGAAGCTCATGCATGTGTGCATATAGATTGGGCATTCTAACCTATGTGTTTAGGGTTAGGTTATTTTTAGTGTACAACCCTCACTTCCTCTTTAAAGAGAGGTAGGGTCTCTATTACTAATCATTTAGTTCAGGGGAGAGCAATGAATGATTAGATTAGGATTCAAAGCTTCCAGTATTTCATGTATTCATAGGAATAAAACATTGACATGATTTGAATTTTAGATATGTTGTACTTGTTATAATTTTTAGTTTGATATGTTTTAGTTATTAGTAAGGTTTGGATTTACCGTTTTATAGTACCTCCAATTTTTTGTTGATCCTAAGGAGGTACTGTTAACATGTGTTGAACATTTCAATGCAAAAATGTTATGTAATCCATCTGTGTATAGGTTGTATATATTGCATTTGATTAAATACACATAATATTCGTGTTTTTAATATTGCATGTTAATTTTTTTTTTACCTACATGTATTACTTTGTTTCTATAAGTAAGAATTTGTTTGTTATGTAGTTTATGTCCTTGACCTACTTTCCTACTAAAAATGGAAAATTCCTACTTTTATTTTCAATTAGTATTTTCATAGATATTTAATAAGCAACCACTCAACTCCTTGATTAGGGTGTGTACGAGACCCTTGGCGCAATCAAGGCAATTAATGGGGGGCACCTTCAAAGAGAAACCTGCCACCCTCCACATACATGGCATGGTTGGCAGGGACACTTCAAGCAGATGTGAGAGTAATATGTATGTGAGTGATAGTAGGGGGAATCAGTCTCAGTGTAAGTTATCGAGTGATTTCATGTAGGGGTTAGTAACTCAGACGTTAGACTTGGCTCAAAGGAAGGTGGTGAACTGAGGTACCAGCTGTGGAGAAAGGCAAGCACTAGTGCACACTCATCTGCCCATAACATTGTTTATTTGGTATGTATTTTGTTCCCTTCCCCTTTTCTCCATGATGAGAGTCTACTGGACATGTGATTTGGGTTGGCCTGGTATGAGATTGTGGTGTTTTTAGGGTCCAACTCTTGCCCAATTAGTGCTTGCGTTGGGGTGGGATTAAATTATAGGTACTGTCATGGAATCATCTATGTTTAAATGTAGTTCAATATTTGGCTGTCCCGATGGGGGATAATCATAGCCCGTCACCTTTACTCTTCCAGTAGGAAGAAAGGTAGTGGGATGTAAGAAGTGGGCAGGGTGGGTCTGCGGGGTTGGGGATTAGAAGGCATGATGCTCGCCTGGCTATTGTATGAATGGATTTGTGAATTTGTATATGATAATGAATTTGGCCAAACTTCTGATTTTGTAATTATTGGTCTTCTCGCAAAAATTGTGCCCATGGATCCAAATATGAGCGGAGTTGACCCAGCTAGGAACTAGGCAAGTTTAGAAAAATTTTGGACCATTGGTCACTGGAATCTTGAGTGGAATTGGGACGAGGGGATGTAGGGTAACTGGGGGTGGGGAGATTATGCTTTGAGTGTGATTTTCTGACAGTCTTGGGAGGGAAAACCTTTGAGTCGCACCCACGCAAAATGGTCTGTGTGGCATCAGGCCCATAATTCTAAATAATAGTTGGAACCTCTATTTGTTTCCGGAAATTGTGTTAAACTTTTTTATGAAACTCGGGAGGCCAACATGAACCAATTTTTGGTTTTACGAGTCTCTGTTGGTCTCTTGACAGGTGAACAGGTAGGTAGCGAAACTCGCCATTTGAGTAGTTGGGGGCTTATACCACCCACAAGCACCCAAAGCTACATCTCATCAAGCAGTGAGACAATCATCATGGTCCGTGCAGCGGCTCGAAATCGAAGCCCTATCCCACGTGGTCGCGACCAAAAAAACAATGGAAGATAGGAAGAAGGGTAATGCAACAACCATGGGGGAAAGCTGAGGGGCTTTAAACCAACTGTCAACATCATCAATGAAACCGTGGAAGCTTATCATGAGGGCATAGGTAAAGAAATTCAAAAATTGATAGAGGAATGGAAAATGGATCTAAATAGTCAAGCAGGATCCATGGAGATGGAAGCATAAGATTGATGTCTTCGTGCCCAATCCAAGGCATACCCAAGGCCGAGTGACCTAATTCAAACATACGTTGTTCCTCTACTGGTCAATGAAGGGAATTTTGGGCAAGGCCTTGGAACAAATTTCTCTAAATATGGCCACCATAGTGTAGGCATTCCTGGACTTCTAGAAGCTCATGTTTCAAATGTAGAAGTAGGATGGACACCTCCAATGCATTTAAAATTACTTACCTTGCATTCTATTGTCGATTGACTTCCCGGGGTTGAATGCAAAAGACCCAGCTCTAGTGGAATCTTCTTCAGCTAAGGAAGTAGAAGAGTGAAAATGATGTCTTTTTTGTAGTTTTTGATGTGGATATCTTTTACTTTTACTTGTAAATACGGTCATGCCAATAGGGAAGTATATAGCGGGATAAACATAGACATGAAGTCATATATTGCTTTGTTAGAAAGATTCAAGACTTATCATTTTTGGATGATATACCATGTTGTTAGGTGGCCAAAATACTTGGTTTCCCACAGGGCAAGTTGAGGCCACCTAACTATCTTCAAGACTGGTTGTAACTTGCTGTTAAATCAATAGAAAAAAGAGGTACTACCAAGCTTAACAAAAAAAAAAATGTAATCACTGAACAAAGTGAATTTTTTTATTGAAATTCATCTTGCAACATATTCATCCCATTTTTTGTTGAAGTTTTTGGATGTACTATAATGCCTGACATTAAGTAATGTAAATATTACTATATATCTATCTCTACATATTTAGCTGCATGAAAATCCCATAAATTGTAGTTATTTGGTCCATTTTGACAACAGAAGGATCTCTATGATGAAGTTGTTATTTCAATAGTAAATTAAGTATTATAAGGTTTCAATTGCATAATATTTTCCTTATGGCCAAACTAGCACACGAAAAACTTACACCATGGAAGGTGAAGGGATCATGTCAATATTAAGTTTTGATGTTTTTCTGTGAAGATCATTTTTTAATGATTCCAAGGGCTACATTCTATTGTTTAATAAATTGCTACATTGCAATTTTCCAATTTATACTTTTTACCGCAAAGACTTGTTTGAAATCATGAATGAATAATTCTAACTAGTTTTCTAGCACAACATCCTCAAGGGGCACCTATTAAATTACAATTAATTTATTTTTTTTCATCAATTATAAAATGTCTACTAGCAGACAAAGGATATTTTTCCTTCCAAAGAAAGTTTTGTAGAATGCCCAACTTACCTTACCTTTCACTCCACCTAAACCTAGTATGGTTGAAAGCCCCCCGCTTACATCACTACATACATTATATTTAGGGCTAAACTCATAACAATATCAAACTATTTTAAAAAACGTTATGGTTTAGGAAGTTCAAAATCAATTGGATTTAGAGCTAAATTGAAATCAATATTTTATCTCTTTTACATTATAATTTAGGGAGTTCAAAATTATTCGAATTGAATCATTGTCATCACTAGCTATAATGGATTTAGTGTGATAATGGATAAAATGAAGTAATTATTTGTGATAATTTGTTCTTGAAAAAACATTAGGATCCATTATATCATAGACAAAAGTACATGCATTAAAAAACTCAATATTTCATGTGACATTCATATTGTATGTGACTTATTTTTCATTAAAAACAATTTACTTTTTCATGTGACATTCTTTTTTTGATAAAGTTTCTTCTATTTGTAATCCAAATTACAATTGTAATTCGAAATAAAGCTTCCAATAACTCTTAATTTACCAATCGTTCATGGACATCATAAGAAACATTCACAATAGAACATGAATAAAAAATGGGTACCTACTTCATATGCATTAAAAAATGCTTCTACTACTTAATGTGAATTACAAGTGTAATCTTAGTTGGATCTCCAATATATCTTAAATCATATTTTCATTTTATTTTTTAGTACTATTAAATGTTATTATGTCCTACCTCATTTTATGGTTAGCATTGTAACAAAAATATGCATTTTGCTATGGAATTAGTACTAACATGTAATATTGAATTTTGTTCTAGATGCTACAGGTAATGACTACGAAGATGATGATACAGACTAGGTTGAGCTTACATCATATATCAGAGATGACGATGATGAGGATGGCGATGTCATTTGTGATTATGATGTCAATGAGATAATCAAGATGATCAGGATGATGATCATGGAAATTATCATGAGGATGATCTTGACTATGATTTTCGTGGTGCTAGCAGTCATGTGTTATTGTTGTAGCGGCTACAACCACCCTCCAAAATTTTTCCTTAGCCTCATTTTGGAACCTCCCTTCCAACCTTCACAAAAGCTTGCCTTGCTTTGTCAAGTTCACAAGCTTCAATGTCTTTCTTGCACAAAGGCAACCTGTTGGTCACAACTTGATCCATTCCTCTCACACGCTGTTCACCCGGACTTGGTCCAGCTACAGGCTGAGCAGCTTCCCCTTGAAAATTGTGCATTTATGGAGGGTAACCAGCATTCCCTCCAGAAATTTCACAACCCTCTCTAGTAGCCTGCTCTGCTCTAGGATTGTGCATTCCTTCCTGCCAACACTCCCAGTAGGATTTGCGCAAATTTCCCCAGCAAGGCTACTTAGCCTAGAATTTGCACAAACATGGGCAGCAGTCAGCTGCTCTACCCAAAAACTGTGCAAATCTCCTGGGTAGCTAGCCCAGCTCTTAGCCAAAAATGTGCATTTTTCTCTAGTAGTTGAGCAGTCTCTTGCATGTGTAGTTGAGTTGATCAGTTCCCTCCAGGATTGAGAAAAATAGACTTGCATGCATGGGCTACTTCTCCCAAGGCAACATGCAAAGGCATCCCTTGTTTCAGGGATCTATGTTTAGCAGTTAGAGGTTACATGCAAGGAGCAATTCCGAAACCTCCCACCAAGTGTCGCTTCCCCTAAATTCGTGGCATGCACGTCACAACCTCGATGCTATCAAAACTCATCAATCAAACACTACAGAGCTCATTCCTCACATCAACCTTGCAGCTCTGACATCCCACATCACATCTAGGAGTAGTCATCACATTAAATTCAAATGTTTTGGGGGTAAATCCGCTTCCCATTCCTTGTGCTACATTTCTCTCTCTTTTTGTGTTTTCACTTATGGGAGTATTGTTTTCTTGATTTCTTTGAGTGCTTGTTGCCGTTTACATATATACTAGCTTGTCCTAGCTTTGGTTCAACTTTCATTGCTATCTCACTATTGTCGCATGCATGAAATTATTTTTCATGGACATTCACCCAATCGATGAACTGCCTCACCCCCATGCATGTTGATCTATTTGATGAATCTTTCATTCATGTTTTGCATGCACTGTCAATCACTTCTACTATCACTTAGTGTCGCCATGCATTTACTGTCTTAGTTGTTTTTAGTTTCCTGTTGACGAGTCGGGTCAACCTTGGCCCAGACACTGCCTTCACCAAGGTTGCATTGCACAATATGGGGAAGGAAGGCTCACCTTCCTCTCCAGATTTGCGCATTCATGCCTAGCACTAACCTCTAGGACTACTTTGCGCATTTCTGGAGGACAGTTGATGCTTGGCCCAAGAAATTGCGCAAATCTGTCCCTAGGCCAGCATTCCTTCCCAGCTGGAATTGCACATTGCACAATCCCAGTAGTCAGTAGCCAGATTGGATTGTGCCTTTTCAGCCTTGGCAGTCAGTCTCCTGACCTCCTGGCTGAAATTGCGCAACCTTCATGATCATGCACTCAAGTATGTTGTAAGTTAGTTCTCATGTTCATTTTGGTTTTCGACTGACATATTGCTTGCCATGAGTGTTTCCATATCTCTAGATATCCCAGGTGTTCATTTACCTCTAAGTAGTACAGGTAAAATGGTTTCCAGGAGAGTAGAGACGAAGACACTGTTCAGAGCACACTTGGGGATGTAGTTGTTCAAGTGTCCATGGACTTGCCTACCCACGAAGACATCACATGGTTTGTAGACAAGGACATCAAGATATGACAACATGAGCATCACAGAAAGCAGCATCATGAACAACAGCTGAAGACAACATACCAAATGCAATGAATGCAAGAGGAAGGTCGTTGACAACACAGAGGTGGAACAAGGTTGCAAGCTCAAGCAAGTCCATTGATGATGAAAGCAACTTTGGAGATTCCGGCTATGAAGTGACGACGTGACATGAAGATCGCGTGAAGCCAGAAGATGGAACAAAGAAGGAGTTGCATGTGTTGAAGCAACAACTCAAGAAGAACATGAAGCTGCACAGACAAATGAATGAGTTGCAACAAAAATAGGAACAACAGTGGGCACAACATGTACTCACAGATGAAATTGCACCTATACAAGTTAAGGATCCATCCCAGCAGCTGACACAGAGTAGACATGGTGAACAATGTTGTTGATTGCATGCAAGGGATTCAACAGCATGTATGTCGTTGAGCGCACACATGCAATCCAACCCTTTCAACACACTCACCAAGGTGACGACAAGAAGCAAGTCCAACTAGGGTTGAACATGTACTTCGGCAAGTTGATGCACATGACAACCAACACACACTTGAATATCAGCATAGACACCATGCATCAGTGTGTTTTCGGTTCAACCATACCCACGAAGACCATGTGCATGATAGCAGATGAGTTGGATGAAGGGGCCAAACTAATGCACCGGTTGTAACGAAGGCAAGAGTTTGCTTCAGCAAGATGTCACCAAGAGGTGCATGCACACCATCGCGGATGACCAAGCTTGGCATAAGCTCACCACCTTCACCATCATTCGCGTGGCATCATTTATCGATCAGAGTGACACGTATTTTGCTACCTTTGGCAAGTCCTGTTCAAGAGGAGGAAACTGACTATCCTCAGACAATTCCCCTGTAATCAACAAGATGGATAAGAGCAACCACATGTAGTGGAAGGTCTTACCCTACTCCTGGGATTCCTTGTAGTTTGTCAGAAACTCTTCACAGAGGAATTGCGCCCAGTTGAATTGTACCCCCTCTATGCACTGTTCTGCCAGTGCGATGACCGTTGCTAGTACCTCATTGCCACGACATTTTCTCTTCACCTTCCTAGCCAACAACTGGGTGGCTACGTGCACCCCTTTTGTCTTGAATGTTATTAATTACATAGCCTCTCTGCTTCTTTTCCAACTTGTATTTATTCTTCATGGCCTCTGCGAGCGCTAAATCTCCGCTTTTGCCAGCTATTTCCACAGGGTTCCTTCCCATACAGGGAAGCTGAGTAATCATGTGAATACAATTTGTCAAGATAGGAATAGGCTCCTCCAACCACAAGTACCCATCATGCACTAGGTAAAGCAATTTCCTGATGACAAATATTGTGATTGGTGCTTGGTGAAAGTGTGGAATCCATAGTAGGTAGAGTAGCCTGGCCTCCTCCACACCACACAACCATTTCTGTGGCTCTAGTGCTGTAATTGACCCCTCCTTTCTTTGTTTCATGAGTTGGATACTCTCCAAATGTGGGAACTTTTCGTTGTTCGCAAGGTCCCAATATTCAAATTTCATTGTGGGCACGCAGCCTAGAATCGATCCTTTGAACAGAATTCCATCTGGGAGGAGCGGGGTTTGGAGTGCGCTCTTAGCAGCATCTAAATCTTTGGATACTTTTACTCTCCCTTTCCACGAAGGGACATACTTGGGCAGTTTTGCTGCAGCACACACTGGTTGAATGTATTCCTCCATTCCTTCGTCCACCTCGATCTCTTCTACGAACGCCTGGAAACCCTCCTCCTCATCATCTGTCTCAAGATTAACAATCTTTCCCTTCTCTTCCATAGACAGTTTACCAAACCGTGGATTTCACGGAGACATATGGACCGGTCTTGCTACCTGTTGATCCTTTTTGGGCCTCGGTGTTTGGGGCGATTTTGGAATTTCTGGTGCATCCCCCACCGGCGGCATAGGGGCTCTACGCAGCTCCCTCGATTGTCGACATCATTCTGTTTAGGAAGTCCTGTGTCTCCTTTGGCAATGTTTCAAACACTGAACTTGCTCTCAAAGCCTCCAAATTCGTAAGGTCCATACCCAATTGATAACGCAACAACTGAATTCTCAAAATGCCAAGGGTTGTTCGGTGGCTAGCCATCGGTGATTCGTAGGCCTTTTTGAATTCCAATTTGACCGTTCCCCCCTCATTCAGCTCATTAATGCGAGATTGGTGGTAGATTGTCCCAAATCTAGTCCTGACTTCGTGTTTTAATTGCTTGCCGCCCGCTCCTCGTTGCCTTAAATTAGACATCTTGTCATGAACAGTGACACCAACGGTCACTTCCTAGCCTACCTGCATGGCAGTGCTGCCCCCTATGTGTGGGCGCGACCCTTCTGGCATACTGATCTTGTGCACAACCTCCTTGTTGCGTAGCTCTCCTACAGACTCTTTTATAGTCATGCACTCTCTTTGAACTACTTGGAGCATTAAGATTGTGGTCCCTATGGATAGTCAGGTGGTCACACCACCTATGCAAGGCTTCAATTCACCTTCCAACTCAGTCCGCGGGTGCTCCTTAGTTACCCTCACGACAATTAGCACCTCACGTTCTTCCTTATGGGGTGCACTCCCCTGGTTACTTTGTCTGAATAGGTACAGTCACAGCCATGATAGCAGAGCCACAAATTCCCGGTGGCCATCTTCTAATGTAGTAGTATGGCTGCCCATATCTTGTCTTGTCATTCTTAGTTTCTCGGTGCAACATGCTCGCGTGATTTCAGTTTCCAGTTTGTCAATTTCTACGTCCAGTAACTTGCTTTTCTTCCTTGACTGTACCCAATCTTCTTCGAGTTTGCGAAGCTTACGGTTCCCTCACCGAATGGCTTCCTGAAGCTGCATATGTTCCCCTTCGAGTAGCTGCATAATTCCCTCGTATGATTCCTCGTGTATTATCCCAGCTATGGGAGCTGTTGCATAAGGATTCCTTTCCTCCAACATTATGGTCTTGACTCTGATTGTCAGCTTCAGAATCATTTCCACGCTCAGGTTTTTGTACATGGACCTGTAGACCCATTGTACCGCTGGTATGCGCAAGTCCCAATCAATTCGGCTCACCTAGTGAACCTTGTTCAGGATTCTACATACCTTCTTGAATGCTTCTACATGGAACATTTGTGGTGAACGTCGCTTTTCCTGTTGTTGCATCCTGTTCCGATTTTTGATCCTTAGTTTGGGGTGTGTTTGTGTGGATTACACAACACATGTCTGTACCCATCGACACAGGTGGGTGTGCAAGCTGCTTTGTCTTGGCTGCCTGACGCTTGTTCAAGGTTGGGGGATTCCAAACCATAGGTGCATCATCCTTTTGCATCCATGCTAGTCCTCCAAATTGCCTTGATGTGTACCCCACCATCATGCGGGTGTTGCACGCAGTGCCCATTTCAATGCATCAAACCACTGCTGTTCCGGTACCGCACTTTCAAATTTTCTCAAGAATTCATCCACCATTTTCAATCCATCAGATGTCGACACCTCTCATGCCTTTGTTGTCACGAAATGCAGTGATCTAATCATCATGTTGCAATTCATTGTTGTCACTTCGCGCAACCGATTCTGCCAGCTCTCTACTTCTTCATCTAAATCTGAAGTGCAGTAGCTTTCGCGCTCCCACGAGATTCTCCCATCTGCAGTCAGATTCACCTGATCCTAGTCTCATGCAGTTATCTTGTAAATACAATCTAGCTCATTGTCGCTTTCATCGTCGCGCATTGGTTTAGTGTAGCACGCTCCTTCAGCTAGGTCTAGCGAGACTACTACGCATAGTGACTTTTTCTCGAATATCATCTTCCACTTCTTCAGGTTGATGACTCCATTCATATCAGTGGCCCAATCTATCCCTAACAACGTGGGATAGGGATTGCTATCATCGACAATATCTATCACTTCAAAATTCATCTGTGTGTTTGCGCCTTCAATATCAACTGTTACCCCTTGCAACCTTCCCATGGGAAAAATATTTTGTTGGTTCACCATTTGTAATTGAATAGGGGACCATTATAACATGGGCCTCCCCATGTGTTCCTATATTTTCTTCAGTAACACATTCACGTCCGAACCCAGATCTAGAATTACCTGATCCATTTCATACTCACCAATCCGCGCAATCAATCTCATTTCCCCCCTGGTGCACAATGCATGCTTTCCCAATTTACGGACTACGCGTGGTTCTCCTGACCCCATGCACCTAGTGATCAACTCCTGTAGTCCCTTAACTACCTTATTGTCACACAGTAGTTTCATGCATGTCCCCATAAAGGTAATAAGCATTGAAGGATCCATTCCTAGCTCTGGTTGATCCTTACTACCTAAAGTGGAGGCCTTCGTGAAGCTCTTCTTAGCTTCCATGAATGTCTCCTTTACGCGTTCTAAGTCAAACTTAGGTTCCTTTGTAGGAGCCTTGCGAACCCATGTATCTTCCTCGGGCTGCTTTCCCTTATCCTCCTCCGTGGTCGCACCGCTTTTGAGCATCATGTTCACATTCGGGTCTTCTTCGTGTGGTTCAGACCTCATCATTTGTATATTCTAAGTCAGAGGGGGTTGGAATACCCCTTTTTCGTGCATCTGTGTGATCAGCGTAGGGAAATCTATTATTTCATAATCAAACTAAGCACAATACGAACATGATATCCTTGTCAGGTTGGTACAATCGTGGGCATAGTGCCCTTGTCCTCCTCAATTGTAACAAATTAACTGTCTATGGCCCCTTCCTGGTCCCATTCCTCCTCACCCTTGATCTCGCCCCTGAAATCCATCACGCGTCATCCCCACAACTGGGTCGAGGGCTCATGTTTCTATCTGCATCCTATAAGCTAGGGTACGATCCATCATTAACTCGTAGCTGTGACAAGTGCGCTCGTCATGGCCTATCGACCTATAGAAATTACAAAACAATTGCTGGGGTGTCTATGTATACTTCTGCAACAAATGACAATTATCTGTCATCTGTTTTCCTCCTATCTGACAGATCACTTACCATAATGCGGGTGTCACACTTGGCCTACCTGTGCCTCTGGTCTCAACCGCATTGGCCCCCCTCTTGCCAAGTAGTTCACGAACACTGGACAATGATCCTTATCATGGCCTTGGCCTTTTAATTTTATGCACCATAATTCCTCTCGCGTCTCTGGCCGCAGTGCCCTATCTTGCTTCAAACTTTGCATTTCCAGGCATAGATTTTGTAGTTGCACATGGATTTGTTGAACTCTCAACCCAGGGCCTTGTATTGGGGTCTCATGCAACCCCATTGCCATTTCCAATGCGTTGGCCTAGGTGGAAAGTTTCTGTTGTGACAATGTCGTCCTCAAGTGTGGTGTCAGAGATGCCACAAAGCATGCGCGGTGCTATGCATCCATTAACATCATATTGGCCTTGTGGATCGTACTCTTCATACATTGATCCAGATCCCAGGGAGTCTCGCCCAGAAGCATCGCGATCTCTTTAAACCTGATGATTGGCTGTGTCTCTAATTTCAGCCAGGTAAATTCTCTGTTCAACACATTCTGGATCTCTGCTAGTCGTTAGAGTGCTTGATATACCATGCCAATTCATGATCATGCATCGTGCTCACCAATGTAGCCTTCTTAATATTGTCATCTGTGACACCTTGTGCTTCCCATACTGCTCTTACCACAAACCAGAATTGGTTTGGATCTTCATTCCCCACCCCTCTGAATACTGGTAGTTTGATCGCGCTCGCCATATTAAATTATGGAGGAGGCGGAGTGGGTGGAGATGGAGGTGAGGGAGGTGAAGCAGTTGGTGGCATGGGTGGAGGTGGTAACTGTGGAATGCGCTGCCTTATCAAATTGACTACTCTTCTTGGAGAGACCTTAGCGAGCTCTCCCTTGCTCTCTCGTGAAGGTGAAATTAAGGGATTGTTTTCTAATTCTTCGATGCTTTTGTAGATCTTTCTGCTCCGCATTGTTTCAAACATTAATGTATTCGCATGACCCTCTTTTCACATAATAACATCTTAATCCAAGTATTTAAAGAATTAATATACTTACCTCACAGTCCTTTGAGAAAGCATCACTCTGCTTCGCTGTAGCTCACAGTCGTGTCTACCATAAACTCAGTGATAAATCCCCCTATTATCCGGTCGAGCCAATGGTCTATAGATTGCACGATCTTATCCTCTAATGCCTCTAGTCTACGTACTAATTCTAGAGTCCACACTATCGGTTGGTCAAGCCTACACCTTCCTTGGCTGTCGGCTAACCTCGTGATCCACTCATATCGTTCAAAAGGAAAGGATGCAAAGAAAATCTCGTGAATTTCTGTATACACGTAGCGATCTAGCCACTTTTTTTAGATACTTGTGGAGTTCTGTTTTCTTGTGTTGCGAACTCGTGAATCTTCTTGTCCAACCACTCTTCAATTTACTTCTTTGTTGGGTTCCAGTGGCACGACATCAGACATCCCTTAGGCAGATCCTGGTCCTGACAACAAAACCATTTGTTGGCTACGTGGGGCTTGACCCAGGTTCATAAGTGATTTAACCAAGAAAATCCCGATACTATTGGCCCTTTTGGCAATAGTCTATGGAGCGCGGACTGACGTGTCACCCGAAGTAGTATGGGAGGGTACTAGAACGAGTTTTCCACACCCTAGGGATGTCTTCATGAAGGTTTTGGAGGTTCATGGTCCAAACCGCACGCTTGCGCTGCTCTGCCCAGTAGCCTGTGCGTGCCTCTGTAAGGGGCGCGAATACACTACTACCCTGATCTCGATCCTTACTGCACTATTCAACTTTCAAGTAAGTGCGCGTAATAAAAAAATATAAATGCACAAATATAAACAGAACCATAGATGCACAATATTTTGAATCAAACTTATCTTTATTAATAATCTTCTTCAAGTTCAGTTCAATCATAGATCCGACTCCGCCCTGCGCACTAAATTGTAGGGGTCCGCACACTCAGCTGTGGACTCTACTAGGCCTCTCTGCACTCAGTTGTAGAGTCTCTTCCTACTATTATGACCCAATACACTTTAGATTCACTTCTATCCTCTAACCATGCCTTCACATATATCTATTACTTTCTTACCAAAAACTATCTCTACCCTTAAAGCCTCGCTCTATTTATACAATCCCATGGTCTGTGGACCATGGGTAGGCTGACACAACTTTACATTATTTTACAATTCTTAGGGTGAACAAGCCTATGACTCATCCTAGACTTTTGCGCTCTGCGCCTGTACTTTGTGGAGTCTTTACATTACATTGACCAAACATGGGCTTTAAGCCCCAAAAACATGCTATGGGGGGGTGGGGGGATTTGCTACCCAACACTCTTTATCATCTGAAATCATTCACATCCCATTGTCTTGTGTCGATGATGTCGGATATTTCATGGCCCTCCTTCGACACAATCGCTTCCTATTGACTTCAACTCATTATCTAGGAAGATGACCGAGATACTCCCTTCCATTACCTTAGAGATTGCATGCCCTAATGGAAAGTTCTTCATACTCGATGACATGTTCACATCATCGGCTTTCGATCGGGTGATTCCACTGGTGTTCGACATAAGTTCCTTTATTCACATTTTTTGAACTCTGCTGCAAGTACCTTAAGTGCCATTGTCATTATTGGTGGTTTCTCTTGTGCTTGTTAACAATTCACATCATTTACCGGTAATCAAGCGACTTCCTAGCATGTTCAACTTCAACACATTCATTCATGTGTTAGGATTTGTATTTTGATTAAGTCATTTGGAGCGCAAGACCCCTAGGCTAAGATTACACAAGTCCAGGGTGCGAGGCAATGTGCCATGGTCATGTTGATATACATGTCTCTTTCATATGGATGGCTGTGACCATACCATGAGTGTTTATATGTGATCCTTCTTATTATTGGATGGCTGCGACCATACCTTGGTTTCGTTCTGATCCTTTCTGCTGGATGGTTGTGCCCATGCCTTGGATCTATTTACATGATCATTCTCTTGATGGCTGCATCCATACTGTGATTCATGTATCATTATATAGAGTTTTCAGTGATGTATATGTATCTATGGTTGCTTGTAGGTTTTCTGATGATGGACTCTGGTTCCCCGCTTCCACTTATAAAGCATTTCAACCCTCACTCTAGTTCAACCCTAACGCTTTAAGGGGGAATATGTTACACAACACTTTGCCACTATCCATGTACTCCCTGTCTACGATCCTGGAGGACCTATACAGTGTACCCAACATGCTTTCCCATCATCACGAAACTCCTAGTATGTCCCTCTTCATGAGCAGAATAATTCCCCTTTGCATCATTTCCCAAGAATCTTCCTTCTATCCCAGTTTACAAGACCGGCGATATTGACCAGTTTTCTCCTTGCACCAATTTATAGAGGTTAAAACTAACCCTCACATTGATCAGATTGACTGAGACCTTTTCCAGTTGTGTCAATCCTCTTTTGGAAGGTTTTTTAAATAAGGAGCCAAATCTTGCATGTCTAGAAGCTTTGTAATGGAAGTTTGGTAAATGGTTGGGCCGGATAGAGCCGAGGAAATCAATTTGGACTCCTTTCCCCTATTAGGATGGAAAAATCTTAAGAGATAAGACCTTCTCCCATGATGAGAGGAACCATCTCCCATCCATCCAAGCTATATAAGCTGGTGAGCTCCAGTATTGCATCAATAATGCTGCAACTCCTAGGGCTCCCTTCTTTACTTTTATCAATCCCATAGTTCATAACAAACTTGGAAGAGATGGTGCTATATGCACAAGTACTAGCTCTTACTGCAGGTTGTCACTTGATCAACTGGCACAAGCTCACTAGGAGCTTAAGCCAACTTCTATGAGTTCTAAGAAGAAGCTTTTACTGTGACGGAAGAGAGCTAATTCTACAGGGGCTATTCTACTTGCAGAAAGAGAAGGAAAACTTAAATGAAATACAAACCCTAGCAAACCCTAATTTTGCATGAAAATAGGTAGAAACTACTAAAATGGGTGTCATTAAGTTCTAAAAAGGTACATTGCATTTATTCAAGCTACTTCTGAAGAGAGATGGAAAGAAATCATTTTTTTGTATTTTTTCGGTATTTTTATATGGGGTTATTATGCTTATGGTTTGACTGATTGAGACTGTGTAGAGGTTTGGTGGAAAATGAGGATGGAGTTGGCTTTTTTAGATGGTGAGGAAGGTGTGAAGGGATCCTAAGAAGTCCCTAGTACCCTTCTGGAGACTTCCATTGCGATCAGACTTCGAAAAATCGTTCGCATGAACTTCTACAGGAGGCTATAGGGGATCTACAAGAGGAGGCTGAAAGTGGTTTTTGGAGGTTTGAAGGTGAAAAAATGGTAAGAAGGTTGGATGAAGGTGTTGGAGGGTCTAGGACCCTATTAATGAAGGTTAGGAACGAAGGAGATGGTTGGATTTGTTCAAGGGGGAAGAAAGCAACTTTGCACAAAAACGTAGAAATTAGGGCAGATTAGCGACATGAGGCGAATGAATGGGGAAATCTTGAGAGATGAACTGGTACAGGTTGTGCTGTGGAGGAATGATAAGTTGGAGTTTTCTACAAGTGAGCTGCACTCTTATTTCCCAAAATTGACCAAAGCAAAAACTGAAAAACAGAGATGTCTATTTTGACCTAAAATCTGACCTAAAAATAGGGTACTGCTGAACAGAATTTGATGAACAGAAAGTTATACGAAAATCCATGGTAAATGAACATGAAATGGTCTAAGCGTGTGGATCCAAGCAAATATCAACTTCTCTAACTCAAAACATCACACTAGCAATTGCATGAAAGGCAAAAACTGTGTTTTTGGTGGCAGCAGTAATGCCTTGACCTCAAATCATGGTCCTAAGGAGGGAGAAAGGAGATCAAGACCTGCTGGTAGCCTTTTTGGATCTTTCTCTATTACTATAGCAAACTACTCAAGAAACTTGAAGTAAGAATAACTAATTTAATCATAGAAAACAACCTATTTTATCAAAGCAAGATTTGAACCTAAACATCAGAAATCAGCTTATGAAAAGCAAGACAAAACATATAAATACAAAAAGGAGGTGTTGGGAAACTTAGGTTGGGCCCTAACCCAAGAGATTCAGCCCTCTAGAAAGGATCAATTCTGGTTCAAAGATGGATTCATCTTCATTGATCAAAAAATAATAATTACATCACAAAACTGTCTGCAAAAAGAGCTAGAAAATGAGTTGAGTACAGGACTGCACAAAAGTGCGAAAATAGACTATCAAATGGCTAATCCATTGAGGCTTGAAGCCTTCTTATTTATTCAAGTGAGGGCTCCCAACAATCCCCATAAACTTAAGGAACTCAACTACCTAAAACTGGAGATAACAACAACCCCACTTGACTTGCTCGGCCGCCCCTTGAAATCATTGATGTGGTGGCCTTTGTACTCCGAGCTGTTGATCGAGAACTTGAGGAAGGGGTCATTAATGCAAGAGACACCCCTCCTATAAGTCCTCAACCATATTTCCTCGAAGTTGGCTGTCATTCTACTCATAAATGCCTGGTCCTTGTCCAAAAATTGTCCAAAAATCTACAATAAATACTCGTTAGACTATGTGGCAAAGTGACTATCCCCATTCACTCAATTGACATAAATATATTCAAAAACATGCACAAAACTATGGAGAATGGTGGATTAAATGGAAATAATAGGCAAAATGAGCCCATATAGTTACCCATTTTTAGGGCTCATCATCACCCCCTGCTGAATGGGTTGGTCATCCTCTGAGCAACTAATCCAGTTCTTCATCTTTAATAGCTTTAACAGCCTTCCTGACATCCCAAGCCTCTGATGTTATATCTTCTTCTTTGTCATGAAAACCTGCTTTTCTGTCCACTTCCTCCCAGTGTTTCTATTCTGTTGAAAATAATACTGAGAGGGGGGGTGAATCAGTATTATCTGGTCCTTTTAACAATTCTTCCTTATTTATACTTTGAATTATTTTTGCATATCAGTAGCATAAAACAATGAGCATGAATAAGAAAAACAGACAGTCACATCAAAGAACACCAGATATAAGGTGGAAACCCAATGTGGGTGAAAACCACCTGCTGCAATATGTCTCTATCTTCTTTCAAATTAGAAACTCCTTTTACAATGGTCTTGTACTGGTGCAGTCCTTTACCAGTACGCAGGCTGCAACCTGCAGAGAGCTACAACTCTCTCTCGTTTTCCAGTCTCTCCTGGAAGGGAGCTACAACCCCCTACTTCTTTTCTTTCAAGGACCACTTTTCATAAATTTTCAAACTGGATCCATAAACATCAAATGATCGTCAAGTACCAGTAAGTCACCCAGTATAACCAGATCCAAATAACAGAACTGAACCCAGAACACCTT
>APFE030554819.1:9328-47195 GCA_000404065.3 Pinus taeda | reverse complement strand
CCTTAGACTCCTATATATAGAAAGGAGGTTTGTTCATTTGTATCATCCAAGAATTGTTCATTTATGTAATGTAAAGGAGGTTGCCCCCTCGAAGAGGCTGAATTCTAAGGCGTTGATCTATCTTTTCTATCTTTTCTTGAGCTGGTTTCATAACAAAAAATAAGAAAAAATAGAAAAATCGTAAAAACAGAAAAGAATGAATAAAAGGGATAAATAAAATAAAAATAAAAATCCCCAAAAGGGTGAGCTAGTTAAAATTCCTCTTTAGTTTTTTATGCTTAATTTTGATTAATTGTCAAAAGATTCGATTAAGGTTGCAAATAAAGGGAGATGTGATGTTTTTTCACCTTTTGATAAAATGATGATGTAATTGAAAGAATGTGATTTTCCCCACTCGGATCAATGGCAGAGGATAATGTCCCCCCCCCCTTCCCGAGCTTTCAAAAATTAATGAGGGAGGGAGGGAGAGGTGTCTAAAATATGGTTTTGTGGAAACCGTTTAAACCCACGTGGTGGCTCCATGGCAACTTTGAGGCCCTACCCGTCATTCGCCCTCCCTCTTGCTTTAAAATCCCCGCATTACCCTGCATTTGTCCCTTTTTCCATTTCATTTTATCTGTGAAGGTTTGACCTAAAGGTTTTCAAGTGCACCAACACCCTCTACAGTAGCATTCTCCTTATATCATCAATCAAATATAGTTTGGTAACACCATTCACATAGCCTCCATTATAGTCAAAGAAGTCATCTCCTAAATGAAAAGTGAAAATCGATGTTGAAAGTCTTCTATTACCTCCTTTTTATAACTTAGATGAATTTCCCTTGGTCGACACACAGTAAAAAATAGTGGAAACCTAGTGTGAATTCAACTTGTATGAGCTTCATAACTGGAAAAATAAAAAATTCTTAGATAACAGTGATGATTTGAGCATCTGGGAGTCATTCGTACCTCAATTCATTTTCCCCCAAAATCATGTCTTCCAAGAACTTGTTACATGGTGTCATTTTAGGTATCTCCCTAGCCAGAATGTTGTAATTGCCCAAAATAATGAAACCTTATTCACAATTACACCAGAAGATATCTACCAAGCTCTTTAGATTAATCCTCAAACTCCCTTACATCCATTTTCCACTAATTCAGTCGTGGAAATATACCAGAAGCTTACTTTCTCTCAATGAGCCCATATTTTTTAGTCTTTTATGCCTGCAAACTCTGAGTTACCCAGAAATAATCCCCCATATTTTGCTTCTATTTTCCATGAAATGTCAAGGCAAGTGATTTCTATAGTTACTTGCATATTAGGTTATCCTACATATCAATGGGTATATGAACTAGTGTTAGAATTTTTTGAGCGTTCTCAATTTGTCAGAAGCCATCAATCATTTTCAACTATAGTCAATATCTATCAAATGTTATTCATGATTAGTTTATGAAGTTTACTTCTGAAGGTGAATTCAAACACCAGTCAGTCCTTGTATATTTGATGTTGTTCTATCAAGAAGATAGGTTAAAATTTCAATTGCAGAAGTTGGATGTACAAGGAAGACCACTATCAGTCATTCACTAGACCTCCTTGGCGAGAAATAATTCAGAGGAATATTCATTTAGTAATTTTGTAGATCAGTTTTTGCATGTATCCTTATGTCTTCTTAGTAACAATGTTATACCAAGGATTTCACCAGAAATCAAAAGAGTTTTATATATTATAGAACAAGACAAGGTTGGAGATTGGTATCTTTAACATAATTATGCATAAATTTGAATATATGGATGTGAACTTCCTCCCTACAAGTTCCCATTTTTTTTTACCATTGAGAATTTTTGCCTTGGAATATATCAGGCAAATGTTGAATATGGATGACTTGCATTTTGTGTCAAGAAAGAAGAAGGCACAAGAAGTAGATCAATTACTAAAGCAGATGAAATTCAAGTTGAGTTTCACATGGTCTTATGATACATTAGGGATAATTTCAAAATTAAGGGTTGATCAAAAGACCACGCCTTATGCACATACACCTAGACTAGAAATAGAGCATTATGCCAATCAAGAGGAATGGACAAAAACACGCTACAAGAGGAAGAAGAGACTATTATCAGTCAGAAATATCTGCAAACTCCTATTTCAAAGGAAAATGAAGTTAAGAGATCAAGGGAAAGTATGTCTCCTACAGATTCAAGATTCAAGCTGTAGAATTTCGTGTTTTCAAGAGAAGAAAGAAGACAAATCCTAAGGCAAATACTACGCTATGAGATGATGTACAGGTCGCTACACTTTGTCAAAGCCTCGGGGGAAGATTGAATCTGTGATTTTCCCGAACGCCTTGGAGTCATCGAGAGACCCTTGTAAAAGGGTCCTACATGTTGCATACATTGAGCTCTGGGAGCTCTGGGGGCTTGGGGTACCTATTGGAGAAGCATACGACCACAGGGTGACTCACCCTCCCCTGGTGATGTGATATGAATAGGATGATTAGTTCTCCTGTGGGCCAGGATGATTCGTTCTCCGTGGCAACTATGGAACAGGATGATTCGTTCTCCTGTGGGCCAGGATGATTTGTTCTCCATGGCAATTGTGGAACAAGATGATTCATTCTCTTGTAGACCAGGATGATTAGTTCTCCGTGGAATCCACTGGATAGGATGATTCATTCTCCTGTGGATAAGATGATTAGTTCTCCTGTCGAGGCATCATACCCATGCAGTCTGGGACTCATGGGAAGTACCTCTCATCTGATCAATGAGTAGGGAAATGAAGATAGGGACCATAGTAGTACTGATGGATGCATCATTGTATCTACTATACTCCCTATGGTAGGATGACCTTCATTGATCTGGGATCAATGAAACTGGTCTAGGACCAGTGAGAGTGGTACACCCTCTGAAACTGACTTCAAGTCAGTAGAGGACTGGTTTGGGACCAGTGAAAGTGGTACACACTCCACACTGACTTCGGGTCAGTGGAGGATATTATGAGACATTCTTGATTTATTCTTCTTCTTCATGGTTCAGCAGAACAGAGCCGAGCTGAGCTGAGCTGAGCAGAGCAAAGTTGAGCAGAGCTTAGCAAAGCTGAGTAGAGCAAAGCTGAGAAGAGCTGATCTGAGCAGAGCTGAGTAGAGCCGAGTAGAGCTGAGAAAAGCAGAGCAAAACATTGCAGGGCACTGATGGCAGAGATAGTACAGTCAGACATATGGATCAACAGATGGAGTTCTCCCTAGTTGAGAGGGAGTGTTAAAATTGGAAACTAGGGCCAAACTCCATGTGGGTCATGCTATTTATGGCAGCTGATATTTTTCTTAGATCCCTCTCATCGAGAGGTGTAGGATTGACCTAAAGATCATCCAATTCCGATAAGTATTCATGAAGTTATGAATTTATTTGTGTTATAAGACAAATTGTCAAGTCGTCGAGCAACTTGAGTAGCCTTAGAAGCCCAATAGTCATGTCTATTCATCATCTATGTTTCAGTATAAATAGGAGAGGACTTGAAGTCATTTGGAGACATATTATTCATGTAATCTCCTCCTTTCCATGTCTTTGGGTTTTTGGTGAAGGAGAGACACTAAGAATATACGCTGAGCTAAGTAGATGATGCCCTAGCCATAGTAGTTGATGCCCTAGCCGCAGTAGTTGATGCCCTATCTGCAGATGATTACCTAGCCACAGATGATGCCCTAGCCACAATATACTGATCAAAGGCAGTCAATAGAGACACCTTATATGCAGTCAAAGGAGACTTGTTCAAGCATTCAAAGGAGACATGTTCATGCAGTCAAAGAAGATATAGAACTTCACATTCCTCTCTGAAATTCCATGTGAATTTTGGATACATGTATACGCTATACAGGAGGGAGCTCGCATAAAGGGAGGAACAGAACTTGGGCTTTATCTCTAAATTTTTCGTGTGAAGATGGGTGCAGGGATCTGTAATCAAGAAGGGACAGATCTCACATTGTCTCTCTGAAATCTTGCATGTATAAGAAGCAGATCCGCATTATATTAGGGCACCTTTTTGTGTAACTTCTTGACTGCACCTCGGATAGGTAAGGTGCAGCAAGTCAGAACTTCAGATGAATGGAATAGAAAGAACCTCGGATGGATGGATAGTCTTGGCATAAACATGTCTCTGATCTTTTTTGGAAGTACAGTATTAACATTATATAGCTACAATCTCAGTCGCAGCTTAATGAAGATCACATTGATCCTAAAGATGGTATCCCTATAACTCTCGGCATACTATCTCTGCAGAACCATGTTAATGGAATGATTTTCCATGATGCACAATATTCGGATCTGTGATCTCAATCTGAATATCAGTACTATACATTTGCTCAACATATTAATATGCAGTCACAATTACAAGGATCACAAGGAGTAATGTTTATGATGGTTACAGTCTCAACATAATGAGAATGATAAGGATGAACAGTCTCAGATCATGATGACGAAGATGCAGCATGATGGGCATGTTAGTAAGGAGTAGTATGATGATGAATGACACAACATGATGATGAATGATGCAGCATGATGGGCATGTTAGTAAGGAGCAGCCTAATGATGGGAGCAGATGGGAGTAGCTCAATGACTAGGTGCAGCATAATGATGGGTGCAACATGAGTAGAAGCTGCAACACTATGTTATGTGAAGCCATCACCTTGGAGAATCAATTGAACAAGAATGTCTTCAACTGATCTCATGTATCATCAATATAGGAGATGATCTATGCTCATATCTAGAGAAGTCAAAGTGTTGACTTCTATTGTAAATGTACTATCTCTCTCTCTCTCTCTCTCTCTGCGGAACTTTGAAGAACATAAAAGAAGAATTGATCAAGGGTTTCCCCACATTGGGGTTTGTCCTTGGCTGGCGCCACATCTTCGATTCTCTTGTCTTGGCATGTCTTCTACGATTTATGTTTATGTTCTATCTACAGTTTACTTTAATGTTGATGTGATTTCTAACTGTGAAAATTAAATAATTTCTCTAGCATAGAACATACCTAAAATTAATAATAACATACTCATAATTTTGGAAGAAGACTACTACTGCTCAACATCGATTTATATCTTCACTTGACACAGAGAAGGGACGTTTCCAATTAGCCTTCTTAGAACCTACAATTTTGTACATGCTTTTGTGGGCTAGTACAACCATCATAAGTCGTAATATTACTTAAAGCATGGTCTGGAGTAGAGAATCTACATACCATGGCAGGCTTAATAGTCTTTGAATTTGATAAATGATTACAATGGTCTCCCCACCATCTCGCAGGGGTCGGTTGTAGCACAACATCAAGCAGTGGAAGTTTTTGGTCTAGTACAATCTTGGAATCAACATCCTTAATAAAATTGACAATTAACCTAATACGATAATAAGCGGGATTGTCTCTTAATTTGGTGCCAGTATAGCGAACACATCAAACAGTTGCACAGTGCCTCGAGTGTAGTTCATGATATCCTTACTACCATTCATCCAACGTAACCTCTGAACCTACTTCGGTGCTCTGAATACTTCATCCGCTAATAGAGCCGGTTATTTTTGGATTAATATACTCTTCCATCCTTTCAACAGTAAGTTGATATAACTGATCTAATAGGTTAGACTCTTTAATATCATCCATAGGTTCAGTAAACCTCGGGCCCTCGTATGGATCCAATGGTTGTATAAATCAAACTCCATCAACTTCAAAAGTTATTATTTCTCTTTTCAAGTCAATGATATCATAGTTTTCGAATTCACATTCAATACCTAATACAATTGGATACGAATCTTTATCGCCCATGATATCTATTACTTCAAATATGAATAAGTATTAACTCTACAATGTCAACCTCAACATCTTCCAATATTCTAATAGGTAAGATGCAATATTGATACGCCATTCGCAATTGGATTGGGGAAAAAACTAACTTGGGTTTCCCTAACATTTCTCAAGTTTTCCTTGGCAAAATATTCACATTTGAGCCCGTATATAACATAGAGCCCTTGATTCGATATCCCACAATCTGTGCATCTACCTTGAACTCTCTTCTTGTCCTCTTCTTATTTCTCCAAACCCTTTAGAATGTCTCTCTGGAAGATTGGCAGAGATAGTTTCTTCTGAGAATGGATCATCTTTCACGATTTCTTTTAATTTCTTACACATATGTCTAGTTAATTACTCATCATTCACAATATGTAAGAATAACTTAAGCCATTCCAAAATTGTTTGAGATGCACCTTGTAGTAGTTGAGGACTCCGAGGCTTCACTCTATCTTGTGGTTTTGTGTGAGGTTTATGAGAAGAAACCAAATGCTTGAATAGTTATGCTGCATCTTGGTAATATTATTTCTGCTGATTAGGATCATAAGACTTCTTGGGGCAAACCAATCTTATGATGGTTGCTCTAAAGTTCCTATATCAGCGTTTTTTATTTTCCCTTCGTTGGTCACAATATTAATATTTGGTTGCATAATTGAATTTGGGTCTCAAGGCTTAACATTAATTAAATTATCTCCTTTAGCTTGATTACCATCCTCCCACCGAGAAATAGGTCCTGGAAAATCCTTTGTAGCATTCGTATTAATTTGACAATGTGAACACCAAGGCCTTCTTTGCATCAGAAAATCCCTTGCAACATGACCTTCTTGATCACAGTTGTAACATCGGATCGGGCCTCTTCCTCCTATCCTTCCTCCCCTTGGAGCCCCTCCTCCTCACCCTCAAGGATTCTAATTAATTCGAAAGGTCAAGCAATCCAGACAATCAACCAATGCGTTTAGAGAGTGACATTAATGGGTATGATGTGTAAGTGACCAACAAAATTTAGAAAACATATTGTTTGTCATATTGGAATAATTATGTAAAATGGGACATAAACGAGGTGAAAGGCCAAAATTTTGAGAAATTTCAAAGAATTCGTTCATAGACATATCTTGATGATTCGGGAAGGCATGATACTTTATATGCCCTTAGAAGGGAAATGCAAAGGAAATCTGTGCAAATCCAACACTATGTGGTGATAGCAGAGGAGGTCCCATTGGTGCACTAAACAGTCCAGTCCCCCTTAGTCGCAGTCATTCTATAATATGACGTCCTTCAATTTGATAGTGCGTACACCAAACATCAAAGCAAGAGCCTTGAATTTTTCAGTCAGATTGGAAATCTGGTTTTGGAGACCCATAATAGTAAGATCAGTAGAGGAAGTACCTACTTTATAATCCTGTGGGTATCCCACCATGGCTTCTATCTGAATCACCTACTTCAAAGAATATTGTAATGTATCAGTCTTCGATTGCAACAGGGGAATCCTAGTCATAGACAACGAAGCCTTAATAAAGAAATCTCTTTGATGATGAGGATCAATCGGGTAAGATAATTTACTAATGGCACACTTAAATCTATGCATGCACTGCCAAGCCGATTCACCCTCCCTATGGCGAATATCCAACAATTCTGCCAAGCCTTGTTGATTAGATCGGGGTAACTTAAACTCTCGAAGAAATTCTCGTTTGACTACATCCATGGTAACATTAGGATTTACATCAATCCACTTGATAACCCACAGAAGTGCTCAATCTATTAAAGTAGTTTGGAACTCAATAGGCTTGGTTGTGTCAGGAGTCTGACGAGCCCCCTATACAACTTTACACAAATATCAATGTTGTTTAATATCTTCAACACCTTTCCCTGAAAAACTTTGGATACCGGGTAAGCGATCTAGCCATGTTTCCAACCATCATTGGTTGCCCAGGTGGAAGAATTATAAATCCCTTGGAACCCAGTTGAGAACAACTGGTTGAACTTGATTAAACACCACAACTAGAACTACTTCTTCCACTAGAACTCTCAGTACTATATCTAGAATGTACTTGCTGAAATTTGATAATATTATGTAACTTAGAAAATAAATGATCAGGGTTTTGATAAGTACCAGGGGAAGGTGAGGGAGAGGAGGAGTCGCACCACTACATTGCGGGCTTCTATGATCATGGATTAACTCATATTCAAAGAATAGTCGCCTCATTACAAAGTGCATATCATCATCTGTAACCAGTGTATGCTCACTAGACATCATAATTGACTGTACAAATGGCTTAAGTGTATTATATCCTACTGATTCTTAGTGGGGTCTACTGGTCCCATCCAATCCTTCTACAATACTTCCATTGGCGCCTCTAATTTCTCTAGAAAGAGATCCATCACTTTCCTCTTTCCTCACAACTCAGTACTCTCCATCATCTTTCTCCTCAACCCTGAACTCATTATTGCATCTCCTATCCACTGTAACCCCCTTCTTCTAAGCCTAATGTCCCGCAACTTTCATTCGCGCCACTCATTGGTTATCCGTTCCCTCCGCAAAACAATAAAATCTCACGCCTTCTGCAACTCCTCTTGATTCATTATAGCAACCTCTTCATTTTCTACGATGATAGAACACTCCTCCCCCTAAATCCAACCCCTAACACTAAGGGTTTAAGTGGTCATTCGATCTTATTGGAACGGTAACAAGTTTTCTTCAACCATTAAGATCTTAATCCAAAGAAGGATCTCTTTTAACAATATTCCCTACAACCCGACCTTAAATATTGCTTATGTGTGAGAGAAGGATTGATGGTTTCCAGCTGCAAATTCAATAATATTGCCTTCTAGTGTTGCATTCACCCATAAATCAACCCTTGTTAAATTTGTGTCTAATTGGTGAAGCTCAGTCAGATCAACCATAGACCAATTTCTACTCAACCCAGGTCCACTTCCAACTTTGGCCTTAACCTACAGCCGCCTCAACCAATTATGTAACTCTTCAGGGAATTTATACCAAAAGGTCCCGTATTGGTTGCAAGCAGGTTCAACATACAGAACTTCTTCTCTAACCCAATCTAGATTCTTTTGTCTCAGTTGTGCTTGCTGCAAAATAAAGTGATCATTCTTCTCATGCCACCATTCCTGAATACCTCGACCAAAGGTTTTAGACGTCATGATCTAGATCCCTTCTGAAGTTTGGGTTTCAACAACGGAAGCATTTGTTGGCTGAAAATTTAGAATCATGATAGACCTAGGGTTCAGCTTGAGTTTGCCAACAAAAAAAGTTGGTGTAGTTTAGCCTATCGCTGAGATTTTCACTTCCTATTGAGGAGTGCCTCACAAATCTATCCTATTCTTCTCCACAACTAATCTGTGAGTTGGTTTCAAAAATATTTTCAAAAAAATGAAGGACCCAACACACTTTGTGCTCTTGCATAGGTTATGAGCAGTGGGCTCGCCTCAAGGCGCTTGCATTAGAGAGTTTGACAAACCTTATGGTATGCATTCAGTAGTGGGATTTGTTCGCGGCGCTTGGGTTGGAGAGTTTTGTATGATTAATAAACTATAAAATAGTTTTATTAAATACAAAAATGATTTCTCTCTACAAATTTAAAAGACACGCCAGTGATGCTTTTGGCAATATGGAAGTCATCTGAATTTGATGCCCTTTGTTGGAAATGCCGCCATTTTTGTTTTGTTACTTGAGTTTTGGAACAACTAGATGTCCATTGGTGTAAAGAAATAGAGAAGCTAGGAATCAGTGTCATCTTCCAAGACTATGTATTCGAAAATGCAATTAAATATTAGAGTGCTATGTGTGGAACATCTAATGTTTTTGGAGAGGCTCAATTCATCTAGCTATCCCAAAATCAAGTGGCGTGAAAGAGTAGTGGAGGATAATAAATCCAGGGTTAAGTTTATCCACTATTAAATATACACTACCTGAAAGAAAATCCTTGCCATGGGTGAAAACGAAAGTGGTCATCCTCACTAAATTTGTTGTCGCTACACATCTATGACACTTGGATGATTCTTTAGTTCCACTTTTCAATAAGGTTAGCATTATCTGCTAGAGATATATGTAATTCATTGAATCTTCTTTATCTCAATACCACTTGGATGATTCTTTAGTCTCACTTTGCAATAAGGTTAGCATTATCTGCTAGAGACAGATGCTAAAGATATATGTAATTCATTGAATCTACTTTATCTCAATAAAATACATGCCACACCAACTTGCTCAGCATGATGTAGTGTCTCAATTTTTTTTTAAACAATCTTTATATAATATTTATTCTATTAAAAATATAAGTTTTTATATTTTAGTTTTTTAAGATGATCTCAAATCTATTATTCCTTCATATATATATATATATATAATATCTTTTCCAATTTTAAAAACAATCACCAGTTGTATAATCAATAGAATTTAACCACCAAATAATTGTTATAAACCCATTATAATATGGATTAATAAAAAGAAACCAATAAGAAAAAATGCAAAAGAAAAGGAAAAGTGCGCAAGAGAAATCCATCTTCTCCTCCGCTAAATGAGTAGTTTACCAAAGACAACAATTTCTTAAACCTCAACCATTACCACCCTGAATGAAAAATAGTGTAAATATAGATTTCTAGTTATCTGTGCATCTAAAGAGCTCAGCAACTTGAATTTGAAAACTCCGCAAAAATAAAGGTAGTCTAAGTGCCCCACTCAAACTCTACAAATCTCAAACTAACGATTTTATATCCATGCTGATGATCTATAATCTTGTGAAAATCCTCTGGTTGGCTGCTTTTTTAGAATTATTTTGTGAAAATTATGAGCAATTTTTAATTTGGAATAATGTAGTGTACGACTATTAAGCAATGAAGTCCAAACTCATTTCGTCGTTCACGTGGTGCATGTTACCGTATAGGCCTTTCAAGCTTCTTTTTCGAACCGTAAATTAAACTGATAAGACATCGATGTGATCGGTTCCGAATTTTTCGGACCGTTAATTACGTTGATAAGACATCGATGTGATCGGTTTGGAATTTTTTTTCGGACCGTAAATTACCTTGATAAGGCATCGATATGATCGGTTTGGAAATTTTTTCTGGACCGTAAATTATCAATGTCTTATCAACGTAATTTATAGTCCAAAAAAAATTCCAAACTGATCACATCGATGTCTTATCAGCGTAATTTACGGGGCAAGGGCTAACCAGCCTGCCATAGGGCATTAAATGCCCTGGTACATGCATGCTTTATAACAAAATAACACACAGTCTTTGGTGGCTACATAAATTAAAAATAAAGGTTGTGTGTTATTTTGTTATAAAGCATGCATGTACCAGGGTATTTAATGCCCTATGGCAGGCTGGTTAACCTTTGCCTTGACGGTCTGAAAAAAAAAAATTCAAACCGATCACATCGATGTCTTATCAGCGTAATTAACCGTCCGAAAAAAAAATTCCAGACCGATCACATCGATGTCTTATCAGCGTAATTTACGGTCCGAAAAAAAATTCCAAACGGATCACATCGATGTCTTATCAGCGTAATTTACGGTCCGAAAAAAAATTCAAAACCGATCACATCGATGTCTTATCAGCGTAATTTACGGTCTGAAAAAAAAATTCCAAACCGATCACATCTATGCCTTATCAGCGTAATTTACGGTCTGAAAAAAAAAGTTTGAAAGGCCTATAAGGTAACATGCACCACATGAATCACTGATTGAGTTTGGAGTTACATTGCCTAATAGGAGTTACATTGCCTAATAGTCGTACACTGCATTATCCCATATTGAAAATTTCTCCCGCTTATCACACAATTTTTTAGATGTGACAAACTTTTTAAAAGAAGATCGTAAAAAATATGAAGCGTGCGGTTACCCTCTTAGACACGCTATTTTCGGGGATGAAATCTTTTTGAAATTGATTTTGTCGGCAAGTCTTATATTACTTTTATTAGTTTTTTTTTTTTTAAATAATATAATATAAACTTTCATAAAAATGTCACATTTAAAAATAAATTAAAAAAAATTAATAAAAATTTGATTTAATACAAATTTTTAAATACTTTACAATTTTTTTGGATTTATTTAAAATCAAAACTTTTTAACCAAAAAAAGCTATTACAATATAACTTGCCTGGCAGGTATGAGAAAGTCGCTACTGGAAGATTTTCACAAGATTATAAATCTGAGCACGAGGTCAAATTTGTCATCCTTGGGCCATTGTACGAAGCGCCATGTAAATAACATAGAAGTGGCACTCCAAAGCCAACCACTCTATTTTCGCCACAATGATAGTCACGTCGTAATATCTGTACAACACTCTCCTCGAGATCTTTTCTCTTCTTTTTCACATGTACATTTTTTTTTTTTCTATTTACAGTGCTAATATCTTAATTTTTCTTTATTGGGTTTTGTTTTTGGTAAAATTGTGGTAGTTTTTTTCAATTTTTTTTATTTTATTTAAATAAGACTTTTTATCGAAATGAATTTGAAGATATTTTTATTTTTATTTTTATTTTTAAAATATAAATTATTATAATTTAATTTAATTTTAAAATTATATTATTCATATATACTAATACAAAATAAATATAATTAAAAATTTAAAAATATATATTACATTTCTCATTACTACTTTATCTCATCCTTATGACATAAAAATAATAGTTATCGTTGTAGCTTTTAATGAGAATGATTAACACCTTTGTTTAGCTGGACTGTTTTCGAGGAAACCTGGTAGATGGTTGTGTTACCGATGATTGATTGTAAGTTATAACAACTAAATTATTATTGTGTGAACCTAAAGGAATTGGTTTAGTATTAAGTGGAATGTAAAAAATGATCTAATTTTTATTAATAAAGAAGTCAATTCAGAGTTTTTAAGACTTAATTATTGAGGTTTAAAAATAATATTGATGAAATATGTTTGTTTTTTCAAATAAAAAATATTATATATATTATTAGTTTTTTTAAATAAAATATTTAAAGTAATATAATAATTATTAATATTGATTTTTTTAATAAAAATAAATAAAAAATTATATATTAATTATTAATAATATATGGTTTAATATTAAGTGGAATGTGAAAAATGACTTAATTTTATTAATAATAAAGTCAATTCAGAGTTTATAAGACTTAATTATATGCTGTTAGTATTAAGTGGAATGTTGAAAAATGACTTTAATTTTATTAATATAAGTCCATTCAGAGTTTATAAGACTTAATTATTGAGGTTTAATAATAATATTGATGAAATATGTTTGTTTTTTCAAATAATAAAATATTATATATAATTATTATTTTTTAAAATAAAATATTTAAAAATAATATAATAATTAATAATATTGAATTTTTTTAATAAAATAAAACAAAAAATATATAATTATTGGATAATATTGAATTTGTAATTAATATATATATTATATAATTGTTAAATTAATATTAATTTAGGTTAATTATATGGTATAGTATTATATTTCATTTTTCATATATATATATATAGATACTGACACTTAGAGTTTTAAGTTAATTTAGGTGAAAATATAAAATAGTGTGAATTCATTCTTAACTATTTAATATAAACAATATAACACATGGTATTTATTGTAAAAAATAACTACAAAATGTTTCAAGTTATCATAATTAAAAATGAGATTTATGGTAAAACTTAGTTATTGTCAAATACCATAGATGTATAGGTAAGGTTTTCACATTTCAACATGTATATTTTTTTGTTTAAACTAAGCTATAATTTTTAGTATGATGTATTTTACATGACCAAATTCACTGAGCCTTGGGACCCAACAAAATGACAAACCAAACAATAAGTAAACAAGTTAAACCTTTGTTTTTTTTCTCACAATTTTGTATCTTATGTGTAGTGAAGTGATTAGGCAAATCATATGAGACTAATTTTTTTAATATAATTTAAACCATATGAAACCTAATTTTTTAACATAATTTATGTTCCAAAATTTTTTATTATAGTAACTTTATATCATTTATGAGTTTAGACTTTTGTGATCCATAATGTTCAGAGTAGATTCTTTCGAAGAGATCACATCGAATAATTTCTTGGAGCCAACATTTCGAACCCTCTACTGTGGTTCATCATCAGGGCAAAGGTGGAGTATCTGATCATAGTACTCTATAATTATTCTCATGAGGATTATTTTTCTATCAATTGCTTTTTGCATAAGGGGCAGATTACTAGCAGCAACACTGCTAATCTGGGGATCAAATTTTTGCTAAAAAATAAAAGTGCCAAGAATGTTTTGGAATCAATCTCAAGTCGTAGTGTTCATCATTTGATTCCAACGACACTTGAATCATCTCAATCTCATGTCGTATGACAAAGTTATGATGTTTTGATCATTTGGCCCAACGACAAAAAAAATTGCAGGTGTGGTAACTGGAATGCTAACTGGGCAGTCTATACTATTGATGTCAGCATGCCTATTGGGCGTACAATTGACCAATCATGACTTTCTAAGTGGCGACCTCGTATAGGTGCAGGTTGGCACATTTTCATTGGTTGAATTTTGTTTTGGTGGCCCAATGGGAGTTCAAACAGGTGACGTGCCACTTCCAAAGTCTGAGCCTTACCAAGTCTCTTGCACGATAGTTCTTAACCTATATACATTGCCACATATATTTAAGGTCTAAGTTATGGTGCGTTGGGTGGTGAGCCCCAACCCCCGATCTTGTGCATCACCATAAAAACTTGATGTGGATGGAGAAGAGTAGCATGGACTAGCCCCTAGTCACATTAACCACCCACGGGACCAAACACAAGGTAGAATGGAATGTTGGTAGAGAGGGTTGGACTTTAGCCCTAGCTCATGGTCATGTGCATTTCCACTAGACCGAGAGCGCAGTTGGAGAGGGCTTAGGGACTAGCCCCGACCCTTGGTCACGAGAACTCCTATAGGACCATGGCGCAGAGAAGAGTCGCTTGGTGAAGGGGGTGGGTTGTAGGCCATAGCTCTGGGTTTTATGAAAGCCATATGACCCTACAGAGCTTAGGTTGGTGCTATCAGAGTGGGGGCGGAGTTGAGGCCTGGCCCTAGGTCATGGTGTCGGTGCGTAACCACCGACTATAGATTCGGGAGCTAGCGCGGCAAGGGCGGTCAGTTAGCCTCAGCCCCTGACCACCTCAACCCATGCGACCAACAACCGAATAGAAAAGGCACCAAGACTGGTGGGGACAGACCATTGGCTCAGCCCCTGGCCTTATGGCACACCATGTGGCCATGTTTTTGTGCCTATGAGGTTATTGGAAAAATTAAAGAAGCGATAATTCACACCAATGGTGGGCAAATTTGTCGCCCTCAGGGGAGATAAAAGGGCAAAAATGTCACTCTCTTTGCAAGTTGATCCAATTTGGAGGATGAATAGTAGGAAACTTAGGAGGGCCATAACTTGATGACTTTTTGGACTTTTTGATCCCAAGAAGAACCCAGATAGGGGTTGTTGGACATCTTGAATCCAATGGAAGCCTTTTTTTACTGATTGGAGCAATTCTGGAAGGAATTTTTTCAGGTTTGAGTCATAGGGTGCGAGGTACAATTAGTGGTTTGAAGCAGCTTTTGAATGCTTTTGAGCATGGAGAGGACCTTGTAGGGGTTTTCTAGCCTTCATATGTTATCTACAATGGCCGTGACATCTATGGTGCAACTCATGTTTGTAGTTTTCTCAATATGTCTTTTTTAGGAAAGCTCTCTATTAGTACTTCAATGTGGAACTGTTGTACATGTATGCTCATTTTTAGATGGAGTACAGGGTCTTGATGGGAAAGCCCTTTTGTTGTTGACTATTTCATGA
This sequence comes from Pinus taeda, assembly GCA_000404065.3. Classification (NCBI taxonomy): domain Eukaryota; kingdom Viridiplantae; phylum Streptophyta; class Pinopsida; order Pinales; family Pinaceae; genus Pinus; species Pinus taeda. Next base: position 31,584 of record APFE030554819.1, on the reverse strand, counting down.
CTAATTGTAGGTTGTCATTATTTTCAGGGTGAGAATTCTTTGCAAGACAATGTTTCCTTGAAGGGGAAACTAGCCACTCATTTGTCAACACATTTGATCTAATCTTTTCTCACTGAAATCTGTGGGGTGGTCTAGTTGTGTTAGCAAGGCCGAAGATGCAACCCAGGAGGGGTGAATTCCAACATCAAATTATGTTTTGTCTCTCTTCTTGTTTTCCTTTATGATATTCATGATGATATGTTTCTTGTTTAAATTTCACATGAAAACTAACTCATTATCCTTGAAGAGACCATACAACTTGTTTTTTCTATAAGACCCATTTTTACTTGCAAAGTGTCAGAGGACGGTCCATTTTTAGGAGGGAGAAATTCTCCTCCAATTTCAGATCAATTGGTATCAAAGTTGGTTCTGACCAAGTTGTATGTATGGGCAAGAAGCTTGAAATTCTCCATGATCTAGATGAACTTGTCTCTTCAAATGGAGAATGTTGAAGTGAGGAGATTGCTTGAAGTTGTTGAAGAGGAGAAGAGGCATATGTGCCTTCAGTTGGAGCATGTGCTTGAGGAACAAGTTGGTGAAAGTTCCACTCCAAAATCAGTGAATAATTTCTCCAAAGTGAAACCAATTTGTGGGCATGGTCCAAACACAGGTTGTGGACCTTATGTGGAGAAGAGTTTTGTCAGCATCTCAAATATTTTCATTATATACCTGTTGGTAAAAGTGGGTGGCTTGAGTCATCTTTAAATTCATCATTAGCATCTGAAATAGGAAATATGGGTGGAAAATCCAAGGATGTAATCAACGTCTCTAGTTTAAATCCTTCAGTTTATGTTTATAACACATCTTTTGCGACCTTTGAACAACATACTAAAGGCATTTTTATGAAGTTTCTAGCTAAGATGGGTTATGAAGGAGGAGGCCTCAGAATCAATGGCCAAGGTATTACTAATCCTATCGAGATAAATGAGAGACCAAGATATGAAGGATTAGGTTATGGTCTTAGAGAGTTTTGAGAGTGTTCTAAACTTTTTGTGGCAAAGAAATCATCAGATGATGATATGTCAAACCAAGATGGTAGTGATAATGGTAATTTGTCTCCCAAGAGAGATGAATGTTTCAAATGACTTTGCATGTCATCATCCAATCCTCATCATCAAAGTTACATCCCAAGGGACATGTATAAATGTCATGGGAATTTTCCAAATGTTGGTAATTTTGAATATTTGTGGGACATGTATCCTTGCACTTTTTGTAATGCAGTTGACTATTGTGTGGCTGATTGTGAGCAACGCAAAGTGATGGTCAAAAGAATGGACCAAATTCTTGGCATCAAGCATGAAGAACCTCCCTCAAATTTGAATACTTCCTTGTCAATGGGCAAGTGAAAGTATTTATGTACCCATTGTAACACGAATGGGCATGAGAATGAAAGGTGTTGGAAACTTCATCCAGAACTTTGTCCCAAGAAGGATAAATAGGTTATGCAAACTAATGCAAGGAAAGAAACATGTGGAAAAGAGGATACTGGCATAGTTCCTAAGGAAACCTTCAAAGCAAAGAATATGTAGAAAGAGAACCAATAAGCCTAGGAGAGGCAAAGATTGGGTAGACTACTTGTATAGTTTGTTGCTTTCTAAATTGTAAATACTTGTTGTTCATAACCTGTTTTGGCTATTTTGTAAAGTGAAATAAGAATAATCACTATTTGCAGCAAGTATGTTTTTCATTGACATGTCATGTTATGTTGCCTTTTGTTTCTGAGTCCAATTGTTTGAGGAATTTTTGGGATGAACATTTTTTGTCGTCTAGTATGTCTACAGTTGTGTAATGTACTCATCGATACAAGTGTATCAAGATGAATCTTGTTGTGAATAAAATATTTGATAAATATTGTACAAGAAATTACTATGTTTTGTGGACAAAGCCAAATGTGTCATTGAATTATTGCAGCTAGAGTACTTTTGTGTACAAGCATAGTTTGAGGATAATGAAACAAAGTTTGAATCAGTGCGTGGAAAAAATTTGAATTGTTTCTGATTTTCAAGATGGAAAGTCAAGTTTGTCTTCAACAATGGAACTTCAAGATGAAGTTGTTTCAGCCCTGAAATATGGGTTTGGAGAGAATGTTTAGATTCCATCCATCGATGTTTTTATTTTTCCTGCATGGTTTTAAGAATTGTGGCTCATTTCTTCACAGGATGGTGAGGACTTCACTCAGAGGATAGGTGGAGTACCTTGATTGGAGCTTGAAGGAACCAAATGAAAACATGACATTAAGGATTGAGATTTGGGAAGTTTTGAGCTTTTTCCTCATTTTTTTTTTGGAGTCCAAAAGTTCCTAGTGGGGAGGTATGATCTGGAGATCAATTTTTTACTAAAAAATGAAAGTGCCTAGAATGTTTTGAAATTGGCATCAAGTTGTAATGTCTGTCATTATGATTTCAATGACACTTGAATCACCTCAATCTGATCTCGTATAATGAAGTTATGATGTTATGATAATTTGGCTCAACAACAAAATAATTTGCAGGTGTGTTAACTGTACTGTTGACTGGGTAGTCTGTATTGTTGATGTCAAGATGCCTACTGGGCATATGGTTGGTCAATCACAATTTGCATGTGGCGGGCTCGTATAGATGCGGGTTGGCACATTTTCATTGTCGAATTTTGTTTTCGTGGCCCAATGGGAGGCTACCACATGGCCCAAACTAAGTTCGCCACATGGTGCTTCCACACTGGCCAAAAATTTTCTTAAGGGTTGGATGGCCTCTACAGGGTTTGAATGAGTAACCTTCCACTTACAAAGTCTGAGCCTTACCAACTCTCATGCACGATGGGTCTTAACCTATATACATTGCCACATATATTTAAGGGCTAAGTTATGGCACGTCAGGAGAGGGGTCAGGCAGTGAGCCCTGACCCTCGATCTTGTGTATCACCATAAAACCTTGACGCGAATGGAGAGGAGTAGCAGGGACTATCCCCTGGTCATATTAACCACCCAGAGGACAAAGCACAAGCCAGAATGGAACATTGGCAGAGAAGGTTGGACTTTAGCCCTAGCTCATGGTCATGTGCATTTCCACCGAGCTGAGAGCGATGTTGGAGACAGTTTGGGGACGAACCCAAGCGCTTGGTCACGAGAATTCCCACAGGAAAATGACACAAAGGAGAGGTTCTTGGTAGAGGGGACAATTTTTAGGCCCTATCCCCTTATTACATGGAAGCCATATGACTCTACACAGTTTAGGTGGGTGTTATCGGAGTGGGGGCGAAGTTGAGGCTTGGCCCCAGGTTACGGTGCCGATGCATAACTACGGACTATAGATTGAAGAGCTAGCATGGTGGGGGTGGGTGGTTAGCCCCGGACCCCGACCACATCAACCCATGTGACCAAAAACCTGACATAAAAGGCGCTAAGACTGGCAGGGGCAGACTATTGGCCCAACCCCTGGCCTTAGAGCACACCATGTGGCCATGTTTTTGCGCCTACAGGGTTATTGGAAAAATTAATGAAGCGACAACTTGCACCAATGGCGGGCAAATGTTTCACCTTCTGAGAATATAAAAGGGAGAAAATTTCGCTGTCTTTGTAGGTTGATCCAATTTGGAGGACGAATAGCAGGAAACATGGGAGAGCCATAACTTGATGATTTTTTGGTCTTTTTGAGCCCAAGATGAACCCAGATAGGGGTTGTTAGAGATTTTGAATCCAATGGAAGCCTCTATTTACTGATTGGAGCACTTCTAGGAGGAGTTTTCACAGTTTTGAGTCATAGGGTGTGTTAGGGTCCTATAATAATAGGATTCATAATTTTGAATTGGCTATGATTAGTCTTGTAATATTGTACATACTTTTGCTTTCTACAAAAATTTTCCCATATTAAAAATTAAAAATGTAAAGAGAGTATGTCGTAAAAGAATGATCAAAGGACAAAAATAAATAGAAAAGACTAAAAAAAAAAAAAAAAAAGTGAAAAATATGAACCCAAAATAGAAATAAAATAGATCATGAAAGTGTGCAAATTCAAGTGCCACTACTTTTTACTTTACTATGCAAAATAAGGTTGTGTGCAGCTTGTCATAAATTCCACAATCCATGATGGTCAAATAACTTAATCTTGACTCATTCATCCTTTAAATTTCATGTTGATAGATGGAGAATAAAGATCTAGCCAAACTGTTTAACCTTGGGAGATCAGTAGTTAGGTAGAGAATAAAAATGAGCTCATTAGTTTAATCTGAGCCATTGGAAGTTATAAGGTTAAAATTAGATAGTTTTCTTGTCAAAGGAAAAGGAAATAAAGGGTCAGCAAGCTCAAATGCACCCAATAAAGTGAAGGAAAAATGTTAGGATAAATAAATGGTAGGTAGAAGAAAGGTTGCAGATGCACAAGGTAGCTGAATCAAAAGAGCATTTATCATCCTTAATCCTATGTTTCATGTGCATGAGCATTTATGAGAGTGAAAAGATATTCACAAGCTTGTTTGACTAATTTCCCCTTATTTCATTTCAGCCCCACATACTTACTTACTATTTTCCCCATTATCCCATCATTTCTTACAAAAATACCCTTTTCCTCCCTCATTTTGACCCTTACCCCTTGGTTTCACACATTTCCCTAGTAATTACCCTGTAAAAATCATCCCCCTACCCAAAACCCCTTTTCCCTAGTTTGAAACCCATTCCCCATTGCAAATATTACCTTCCCCCCTTATTAATTTCCCTATTTCCCTTCAAAAACCCATAACACCCCTTGTCCTAAGTTTTTATCCCCCCGCATTATTTAATTAACTCCCCCTTCATATTTCCCCGACAAGCCCTTTTAACCCACCAACCCTTGGTGCAATTAAAAAAACCACGTCACATAACCTCTGGTCCCACTTTATTAAACCTTCTGCTTATGTTAAACCCTGGCCTTATGTACTAATTAATTACTATTACTCATAATTAAACCCTGGGCCCTACAAATCCTTGTCCCAATTTCCCTCCGTGCATCTTAACCACGCAACATCTGTCTGATCTCCTACCCCCAGATCCGACGGTGCACATCCATATCGTGCACGTTCACTGTCTGACAGATAGCAACCTGAGAGCATGCGAGATTCGCAGTTTTGCTTGGGTATTGTTTCGCTATGTGGCAGCCCCAGGCTAGATCACCTGCTCATGAAAAATACTACCTTCCCTCCAAAAGCGGTGTGATGGCCTAGAAAACTGCCTCCCCCCTAGGCCAAAAACTGCCCGCTGTTCATTTATAGTTTCCGCGCCAAAATGTGACCGTTACCCTTTAAAAGGCTGGAGAAACCCCATTTCACTCTTTTCGCTCATTTTCATTATAACTACTGCTCAAGCCATTCTGCGACACCATGAACCTATGTGACTAAATTGACCACTGTCTGCTGCCCGAAGAAGATCCAGACACCCAATTCGAGCATCCAGTTCAAAGTTGAAGCCACCGTACCCTCTGCACTCACCATTGAACTCAGTTTGCAAGCCATACCACCAAATTCCAGGTATTCTTGGGAAAACCAGAACGACTCTTTAATTTGAAAATGTACAGTCCAACTGAAAGATTAATTAATTGAAATTAATTAATATATTTGCCTAAATTGAAGAGTAATTTACTTATATACCCCAAACCCTTCCTTTACAAACTGTAACTACCAACCTACTATTACATGGTTTCCATACCTCACTTCTACAACCACTACAAGCCTAATTCATATCCATAAATGCAGTCATGGCTTCCCAGACCTCTCTGGATGTGAGACCTCTGTCAACCCCTCACCTAGACATCAACCACTTGGAATTAGTAGACAAAGATTTTCAAATAAAAGATACTGCTTCACCAGCTTACCTTCTAAAGCTCCACTGCTTGAGTAAGGACACATTCCTAAACCAAAACAATGACATCCACATTTGGGAATCCACATTTGGGAATCCAATTTATCCAAATATTTATTCCCAGAAGTACACCCATTCCCTGACATCATACATTTCTGTCATGCCTGCTACATTCCTAGCCAAAGGGCTATTGTCACCCCTAACCAGCAAGTGTTATTCACTATCACTGCAGAATCCATCAACCAAATGTTGCAGGTCCAACCCAACCCTAATGAGACCCCATTATCCATTGGTGACTTGTTGGATTTATATGTCAAGTTAGACCTGGCCAAAATAGCCCAAATATTCCATAATTTCATCATAAAAGACTGCCATACTTCCACAGATAGTCCCCCTTATGCTACCACCATTTTTTTAGAAAGAGGCAGACAAATAATTACTATGCTCTCTTGCATCCTAGGATATACCTCAGATGAGCATGTGGATGAGGTTGTACTGGCCTGTCTTTCCATTTTTAGCCCAGGCCAACCTCCAACTATCATTTACAACTATGCTTAGTTCATTGCAGACAAGATGCATGGACAGTTCACAAGACTGCCAACAGAGAGAGTCTTCAAGTACTCCTCTGTGTTATTTCATATGTTTTTATATTATCAATCAGATAAATTCCTTGTTAGCATCCAGAAATTGCATACCAAGGGAAATAAAAGGTCAATTATCTATTGGACACCCTTGATCCAAAAATACTCCACTGTATTCACCTATAAGGACTTCATCGATTCATTTGTCCATCCAGTCATGAACATGTTGACCAGTAGTCCTTAGCCCAGAATTAGCCAAGAGATCAAGAGGGTGTTACAGTTGGCCAAGAACAACAAGGTGGGAGACTGGTATTTGTGCCAGAACCACATAGAAATTAGAGTTTATGGATGCCAACTTGCCCCTTATAAACTGCCCAAATACCTCCCTATGAGGATATTTTCACTGGAATATTTTAGGAAGATCATCAATTCGGATGAAGCCAACTTCATAGCAGCTAGGAAGAAAACCCAATTTAAAATGAAAAATCAATTGGGCCCCTTCATTTGTAACAACAGAGAAGCTGGACCTGAGGCAGACAAGATGTTACAGGAAATGAAGTTCAGGAACAGTTTCATGTGGCAGTATGAGCCTCATGGGGTCATAAATAAGTTGAGAATCAAGGTCAAATTAGGATCTTTCATCCACCATCCTAGACCTGATATTGAGAGGTTTTCCAACCAATCAGAATGGTTGGAAAACACATTAATTGACATGGATAACACAGTAGTGGATGTAGAAAATACATTGTTTGATGTAGAAAAACAAATTGATGAAAGTTCTTTCCTGCAGGTTTCAGAACTAGGGGAACCCATGAATATTCCTCATGTTTTATAGACCCCAACAAATGAGGAGAGGAAGCCAAAAAGAAATAGGGAGGAGGGTTTTAGTTGTGTTATGGAAACCACAGATGAGAATTTTGAGCTCAGAAAAAGGCCTAAGCTGAACATTGTGACTAAACAAGAAGAAACCATTGAATCAGTGGAAATCATTGACACTGATAGAATGGTGGAAAGAAGAAAAGGCACAATTTCTTTAGGAGAAACACAACAACCATCAACATCTAACACTCAACTGATTGAGAGACAGCTCAGTGTTTTGGGTTATTCTTTCACCAGGCCAGCAGATAAGGAAAAATCTATCAAATATAGGTATAAAGAGATCAAGTTAAGAAATGAGAAGTTGAAGGATGAAACATATGCCTAATAATTCAAGCACACACCTACTAATGAGAGTAGGTTGATGTCAGCGTTTGACATCAAAGCAGGAAAAATGCAAGTGTCCTTCATGTAGCCAACTGTCCATAAGCCAAAGACATAATTTGATTACAAAAAAACCGACTTCGAGGTGTTGCCATGGATGTTCATCCCATTGACCAGATAGAATTTCACAAATAGGCTGGAGAGATGATATACTCCACCCTGATAGGAAAGGCCATGGCTGCACATAAGCTACAGAGTTCACTAGATAATGTTACAGCCCAATATAAATTGGAAAAATCCTCCTCATAGGCCAAGGACAATAGGATCAAGTCATTGGAGGATTTGGTAATTGAGCTGGGCCATGATCCAAATGACATCAAAGCTACTGAAAAGTTGATCAAGAAGAAGACTGAGGACATTGCAACTTTGAAAAAACTACTAAAGTTGCCTCATTCAGAACACCGACAGACAAAAGAGGTCTTGCAGAACCAAACACATCAGGAGGCGATGATGGACTTGATTTTACAACTAAATGATCAAATGAAGGAAATAGAAAAGGAGTTAGATAGCTTAATACAATTGAAACAAGCTAGTCTTGACATTGTCCCTGCCACTGTTATCCCAACAATTACTACTGCAGTACCTTCCACTTTGGCAGCATCATTAGCTCCTACAACTCCAATGGCTACAACACTGCTAGCATCTACATCGTCTACATCAGCAACATGATTAATAGGTGATGAGGCAAGTAATTTGGTCAAAGCAATGGAAGGAATGTCCATTCAGGCCACTAAAATGAACAAGCTCAAGGAAAAGGTGACCAGTCTAGAGACTGACTACAAGCTTGCCTAAATTATGCACAAGGAAGAAGTGCAGCAATCCACTAGAATGAACGAAAGAATAAAAAACATGGATAAGGAATTAACTTTAAAGGAACCCCTTGGATAGGCTAAGGAGCAATTGTGGGCCAATATCATTGACTTTGTTAATGATACTTCACCATCCATCCAAGTGATTTTTATATAGATTGACTTAGTAAAAGAGGCTACAAAAGCCATACAGAGAGTAAAAGCAGAACTGGGAGACATGCCAGAGGAAGCTGCAAGGATCATTCACTTCCACAACTCCAAAAATAAGTATGAATTGCAGGAATTAGAGATACCTGATAGAACAGGTACAATAATGGAAGTGAAAAGGGTCCTCACCAACAGGAATTTAATGCTAAACCTTGAAGATAAGTGCCAAACCATGCAATTGGCTATAGACAAGTTCATGGTTAAATTCGAAGTTTTGAGGCAAAAGGGTTTACCAAATCCCTTGGTAATAAACAATAAGTTAATGCCACATGAGGACTACAACAGAAAAATAACAGAAGTGGCCAGAGATCAAGTGAATACTTCTTCTATAAAGGGGATGCCAACTCGCAAGGTCCTATACCAAACTTTTGAGAATTTGTTTTACCTCCAGCATGAGGTAAAACACCTTTTTGTGAATAATCCTACTTTCACGAAGTACACAGAGGCAGATGAGATTTACAAGAAGATGATAAATATCTAATTACTAGATGCTGAAAAATGGGAGAAATTAAATGACTTATTGTAGAAATACACGTTCAAAATGTAAAAATGTACAGTAAGATTGAAAAGCACAGTAAAAGGATAATGACAGGCCAGCCAGATGAAAGTGTATCAGTTGAAAGGTCAGAGTGAAGAGAACGCCTAGCGTGAAGACCAAATAGCAAAGAAGAGATTAAAAGGCAAAATATCAAAGATCAAAGACAAAACAACCTAATAAATAGGGACAACAAACAACAGTTCAATATCTGTCTCTATCTTCTTGCATGAAGATATTTCTTTTTCCTAGATTAATTCCCAAGACAGTTTGGGATATTTTGTAAATTATTTTTGTATAAATACTTCATAATTCGAAGTATTGAGTGTGGATTGCTATACATTTGTAGAGTTATTTTGATCATAAACCTAAGGGTTATTGTACTAATTTTTCAAGTCATCGGACTGGAGCAAGTAATAAAGAGATTGCATTACAGGATTCATGTGTTGAGCTATTGCAGTGAAGTATTTTCTTTGTCAGATTTTGTTATTTTCTAATGTATTTCACAAACTTAAATGTTATCAAACGTTGAATGAATTAACTGGAAATTTATCTCAAAATAATTTTAAGTACACTCTGTTTTGAATAGTTGATCATTTCTATGTTTTCCTCTGATATCCAAGTTTGAGAATTTTTAATTACTCTCCCATCCCGGTTGACCTCTTTCACTTTCTTCATAATCCGGCCTAAGGAACCCTTAATTACTCCCTGGATCTGAATGAAAACCACTTCACCGTCCAGCTCTTGGGAACTGAAGTAACTTAACTATCTTGCCTTGTAGACACTGTTTTTAGGACTTGATCTAGTCCTGTTTGCTTGACATTTGACGCCATAGCCCAATGGTAAAATACACCCCTCTGCGATTTATGTTTATGTTCTATCTGCAATTTGCTTTAATGCTAATGTGATTGCTAACTGTGAAAATTAAATAAATTTCTCTAGCATAGAACATACCTAAAATTAACATGGTATCAAAGCTGAGGTGAAGACAATGTCCAAGCAAGAGTGAAAGAGCAACCACCAAAGGCATTTAGGAAAGGACAAAAGAATCAGTGGATTCCTCATCTCTCTTCAAATTCATCAAGGGTGAAGTTGAAGTAGAGAATATTATCAGAATGGTGCAGCAGAAGTTTCTGATTGCCTGCCTAAAGATCACTTCATTGAGGAAGTCCGGATCTAAGGGTGGAAGGAAAGGTAGATGCCTTGGTTGAAATAAGTTCGGCCATTATGCGAAGGAGTGTGCAACTGGTAGGGACACATAACTTGATGATGATAACAATCATTCCAGGGACATCTTCAATGATCAAAGGAATGATGGGTAATGCAGGTCATCAAGGAAATGGTCGACTCTTCAAAGAAAGAAAGGAACCCCAGGTATGAAGAATCAAATGTTGTTTCTAATAAGATAAAGAAGAATTATCTTGTATTGGCCCTGATTGTAGTGCTTCAAGGCACTTCATTGGATAGATGGGTGCACTCTCTAAATTGGTAGAGATGGAAACAATCGTGGGATTATACTTGGAGCCGATGCCACCTATCCCGGAAAGGGTGTAGGGAATGTTACCCCTCAATTGAATGAGGGCAACTCGACTCATTTGCAAAATCTCTTTCATGTACCTGATCACAAGAATAACCTAGTGTCCATTTCAGCAATGGAAGTCAAAGGTTACAAGGTCGCACTCATTGATGGAAAGATATGAATTTTCAAAGATGCTTTTGAGTTCAGGGTTGTATCAAGTTGCAGGAAGTCCACTAGGGACCATGTCCATTGACACATAGCACCGAAGGTCTATGAGTTAGATGGTGGCAGGGATGCCCGAATTAAAAAAGAGCATGAAAGTACATGTCTGAGATGTACATAAGGAAATTCTTACAAGGGGACCATTCCCCTCATGTAGCAGGTCCACAAGTTTGGAACAATGCGAGGGGTTTGAGATTCATGACGAGGAATCTCACGTATGCAGGTGGAAGAAAGCCCTCTATGGGTTGAAGCAAAATTCCCTTAGTGTAGTATGAGAGGATTGATAGCTGTCAGATGAAGCTGAGATTCACTAATACTGAAGCTGATCCAAACCATTGTTTGAAGGTTGTAGATGATAGACCTCTCATACTAACAACTTTTGAGGATGACCTATTTCAAATAGGTGCAAACCCTCTCACTTGCAGAAGTAAGAGGGAGTTGGATTCCGGATGTGGAATGGTGAACTGCAAGCCCATGACTACCTCGAGGATCTTAACTTTCAGAAGTTATATGGTGATTATGTTGGACCAGATTTGGGAAATGCCTCTGAGTTTCATAAACTCATTCGCATTGATGTTCTTGCTTAACTTTCGTCCAGACATATGTTTTACTATTACCACGGTGAGCTCATATTTGGTTGAGCCTCACTCAATTGGTGCCAAGAATCTTCTCAGATATCTTTGGGGCACAATCTCTCATGGATTGAGATACACTGTCGGATGATTTGAATGTTGACTGGGCAAGTAGTGTGGATGATCACTAGACCACTTCTCAGTGTTGGTTCTCTTTGGATCCTACTTTGATATCATGGATGAGCAGGAAGCAGAAGTCGGTTGCTATAAGCACCGCCGAGACCGGATACATAACTACGAGTATAATCTCGTATGAAGCTACTTGGTTGAGAAAGCTCTTCAATGAGCTGTTTGTACACATGATGAATACCACTGTGATTCTCTGTGACAACCAGAGGTAGGATTCGATCATTGAGGAATCTCGTATTTGATGATTGCTCCAGTAGATAGACATCAGATACTACCTTAACTAGGATATGGTAAGTCAATGAGCAAGGAAGCTCCATCGCTGTGAGATGATGTACAAGTCGCTACACTTTGTCAAAGCCCCGGGGGAAAGATCAAATCTGATTTTCCCGAACGACTTGGAGTTGTCGAGAGACCCTTGTAAAAGGGTCCTGCATGTTGCATACATTGAGCTTTGGGAGCTTTGGGGGGTTGGGGTACCTACTAGAGAAGCATACGACCACAGGGTGACTCACCCTCCCTTGGTGATGTGATATGAATAGGATGATTAGTTCTCCTATGGGCCAGGATGATTCATTATCTGTGGCAGCTATGGAACATGATGATTCGTTCTCCTGTGGGCCAAGATGATTTGTTCCCCATGGCGATTGTGGAACAAGATGATTCATTCTCCTGTAGACCAGGATGATTAGTTCTCCGTGGCATCCACTGGACATGATGATTCATTCTCCTGTGGACAGGATGATTAGTTCTCCTGTCGAGGCATCCTACCCATGTAGTCTAGGATTCATGGGAAGTACCTCTCATATGATCAATGAGTAGGGAGATGAAGATAGGGACCATAGTAGTACTGATGGATGCATCATTGTATCTACTACACTCCCTATGCTAGGATGACCTTCATTGATCTGGGATCAATGAAACTGGTCTGGGACCAGTGAGAGTGGTACACCCTCTGAAACTAACTTTGGGTCAGTAGAGGACTGGTCTGGGACCAGTGAAAGTGGTACACACTCCAGAATGACTTCGGGTTAGTGGAGGATGGTATGAGACATTCTTGATTTATTCTTCTTCTTCATGGTTCAACAGAACAAAGCTGAGCTGAGCTGAGCTGAGCAAAGCAAAGTTGAGCAGAGCTAAGTAGAGCAGAGCTGAGAAGAGCTTAGCAGACCTGAGTAGAGCCGAGCAAAGCAGAGCATAACATTGCAGGGCACTGATGGTAGAGATAGTATAGTTGGACATATGGATCAGCAGATGGAGTTCTCCCTAGTTGAGAGGGAGTGTTAAAATTGGAAACTAGGGCCAAACTCCATGTGGGTCATCCTATTTATGGCAGCTGATATTTTTCTTAGATCCCTCTCATCGAGAGGTGTAGGATTGATCTAAAGATCATCCGATTTTGATAAGTATTCATGAAGTTATGAATTTATTTGTGTTATAAGACAAATTGTCAAGTCGTCCAGCAACTTGAGTAGCCTTAGAAGCCTAATAGTCGTGTCTATTCATCATCTATGTTTTAGTATAAATAAGAGATGACTTGAAGTCATTTGGAGACATATTCTTCATGTGATCTTCTCCTCTCCATGTCTTTGGGTTTTTGGTGAAGGAGAGACACTAAGAATATATGCTGAGCTAAGTAGATGATGCCCTAGCCGTAGTAGCTGATGCCCTATCCGCAAATGATGACCTAGCGACAGATGATGCCCTAGCCACAATATGCTGATCAAAGGTAGTCAATAGAGATGTAGTAGCTGATGTCCTAGCCACAGTAGCTTGTTAGCGCTCAAATCTACCTTAGGCTGAAATAAGGTAAAACTCAAGGCTACATCAAACCACACTTAGCCTCGTAGCTAGCCCTACGAGGACAGGAGAGGGCTCTCTCCGGGTCAATATCAGCAAAAGGTAATCAATGAGGCTCGAGACAACTAAATTGATAACTAATTTTAGGCTAGGTATGAATTACAAGGAGTTTTAAATTGATTTTTTGGAGTTTTGTTGAATTCAAGGGAAAGGCAATTTTGGTTGCGGGGATGAGGCACAGTTTTTTCAGAGGTCTACTTCGGGCAAGGTAGGCGATTGCCTTGATGCTTTTAAAGAGAATGAATGGCTAGATCTGACTGGAGAGAAGTTAAGGAGAGCAAGAAACTTTCAAGGATTCTCCAAAAACAGATGAAAACATGGAAAATTAAACAAACTTAAAGGCAGAGCATAACAAATTATGGATTCTACCTTAACACTTCATTTGTTCAATTGTAGAAGATGAGAGGAGAAAAATGATACACATAACAACTTACAAATACTGAAAGAAGCACACCATCAACACATAAAGCCACATGAATCCCAAATAATGCTGCAAAACCCTGGTCTTTCCTTTGCCACAAATGCAGATAAAATATGTACAATAGAGTGTCAAGCTATTCCCAAGAGTCCAACCCTGAAAATGACTAAGAAACTACATAATATAGGTAAGCCAACCCATTCCCTTGCCTCTAGGGGTTGAGCTCATCATCCTAGGAGTTGTTTCAACCAACTCTAAACAAAACACTACAATCTAGGCAGTCAAAACAACTTGCCTCTATAAGGTAGGAAACCAATTCATTCATTAAATTTTCACCTTTTAGTGAATGAATCTTCTAGAATAAGTAACTAAGTGTCAAAATAACATCATGTTTCATTAATTACATCAAGAGGAATGAAAAATCACATCACAAGTCAAAACTGGTCAAACTGGTTGCATTTCCTGAGCTGAAGATGAAAATTTTGCCAAAAAACCCTGTGCGCCGCGCGCCTGAGCCCTATGTGCCGTGCACCTTTCAACCTATTTTTGTGGCACTTCCCAGCATCTAAATCAAGCTCACAATATCTGGTTGGAAATCCCGAGATGTTTGCTATCCAGCCCAAGTGGAATTTTGCAATTTCGAGCTCATTTGCCCCCTCAAAATGTCATTCTCCCGGAAGTACTTCCTGCTGGTGCAAAAGGTGGCAGAAAGGTGATTTTCATGGTGTTTTTGAGCCCTTTGGTCACCCATAACTTAATGAAATGCTTTGGAAATAGCTGAGCATGTATAATTCATCATGATAAACCCAAAAATGTAGAGTTTTCCTCCAGCAAGTGTCCCAATCTTAAGCGCGCACGTCGACGCGCTACGCGTTGAGCCAAAAACCCTGTTTTTAGGACGAAAATTTTCAAAATGACAAAAATTTCTCCGAATTTGCTCAAATTCGAAGTGAAGACCCTTTATCATGTATTGTGCCCTACCAATGAAGCCTCGGCCAGAATTTGGAGAGGATCGGGCTTTTTCCGCCGTTTTAGTGCTTTGCTCAAACGCCTCTTTAGGATCTTCATTTTTGCTTTGCAAACATGCATACGAGCCCAATAGTGATTTTTCATATGGCGAAGCATGTCCTTGTCTCTGTTTTCCTTCGCCAACAATTTCTCCAAATGAGTGTTCACCCGGATGAGCATAGACTCTCGATCAATCGGTGTCAAATCACCGGGTCTCTTTCGAGCCAATTCTCGATCTTCCCGGATTTGCCGCAGCTCATAAAGTGTGTGTTCATCTTCTAACTATTCTTTGCGCTGCTCCAAGTAGTTAATCACCCACTTAGCCATTTGCAATTTCTTTTGCAGCGAGTCATTCTTAGCCCTTTTCTCTCGGATGATCTCCTTTAGCTCCGAGCTAGGAGAGCTAGCATCAACATCAATGATATCCATGTCCTGACCTCCTGAAGGACCCTCATCAAACATGGGCCTCTTGCCCCTATCCTAGATCTGTACCTGTGCTGAAGAAGAAGGCGAGACCCCTTCCACATGATGTGGAGATAATACTCGTTGTGCTGATGAAGTCAACGAGACCTTCCACCCCGGGTGGAGATAGTACTCATCGTGTAGATGCAAATAAGGCCCTGTGGCCTTGCTGGTATGTCACATATGGAGGAGCACTTATATGCTCAGTCTCGGGTATGTCTGGCTGGTGTGAAGATGCTCCCTCATCATGAACTATCTTGGGAGGCGGCTGTAGCGTTGAGAAGTAGTCACGGGAGATGAAATCCTCCCAAGTAACACCCTGCTGTGCCAACTGATGCATCACTATGATTTTAATCAACGCGTAATGATATATGCTCTTATTATGATGTGCTGGGCTCGTCCTTTGTACTAAAGTCACCATCCTCTCTATGTTGTGACACATGAAATATGGAATGTTCATCATACGTACCCTCGTGAAATGCATCAACAAACGGACATGGTACGCATAGAGACGCGAGAATCTGCCCTCGCAACTAAAATATCGAATGATGAGTTTCATCAATGGTGCAAACTCATCCCTCAGGAATCTGAAAGGAAAAATTGTGCTCAAGTGTCTCATATACCTGGGTTTGATGTATGGCTCATAGTAGAATCTGTCTAACTGCTGGCGTTTGCTCCATTCCTCCCCTAAATTTGGTATCCTGGTGGCCTGAGCAATAGTCTCTAGTGACAAGGTGAAATCCACTCTGGCAAGGTTTACATGACCACCATGTAAATGTAGAACAAATAAACGGACTAGTTCCCGATGATGTTGAGTTTGTGAGATCATCTCACAGTATTGGAAACATGATTGACGCCGAAAAAAATCCATTGCAAGTGGGCAAGCTTGCAATTGAGCCAAAGAAGTAGGCTCCTCCCTGACATGCTAACCACTCTTGCCACCTTTGTGATACCGCCGTGGCACATTTGGCACATTTGCCTCCGGTGTAGAATCACTGTCATACTCCTGCTCATAGACTGACTCTGTCTCTGACATGACTAAGATAGCTGGAATATATATGCTGATGTATAAATTGTGTGTACAATTGACTGTAAACTATTCTTCGCTCTAAAAGTGTTGTGACCAAGGGGACACAAATGCACACGGGAATATTAGGAAAGGGAAAACATTAGGGAATTAGGGAATTTGGAAATAAAAACAAGGGGATTAGGGAAGGAAAGGGAAATGAAAATCTTGGATTTTAGGGTTTTGGGATGTTAGGTAGGGATAATGTGTTTTGTAATAGAGGTGAGGGACTAGGATTTAAGGGATTATAGTGTAGGATTAATGAGGGAATTAATGGGGAAAAATAATGGTGAATTTGGGAATGGGAAACAAAGGGAAATGGGGACAAAATCACAACCTTGGTTACACTCTGTTTTTAAACCCTACAGCAATTTTTTGCATTCAAACCCTACAACAATTTCATTGACAAAGGAGGGTTTCCCACTTGGATTTCTAAGGCAAACATATCATGAACCCATTACATTAATCTTTCAAAAGCCAAGCACAAGTAATGGATATGAGCCTACCTGCAAATTTGTGCGGAGAGGAGGCGATTTGATGCCTTTCCAAGCAAATTTCGGGCTTAAAACCCAGTGTGTCGCGCACTTCACCCAACGCGCCGTGCGCTTCACCCTACGCGCCACGTGCCTCTAATGCGTCGTGCGCGTGTATTTTTACACTGTGGATTTGTGCCCAGTGCGCCGCGCGCCTAGTCCAATGCGTCGCACGCCCCTGAAACTGCTCCAACTTCCTCACAAACTCACAAATTCGCTTTGAAATGATGTTCTTCACTGTTGGCATGCATAATGAGTTGAAAATGTAGTGAAATATCTTTATAAAGACTCTCTTTTGATTTTTGCTTGGTTCATAACCCATTTTTGTAATTTTTTGTCGTTGACACTTTTTCAGGGTTAATAGATTTCTGACCTTTTTGGTTTCCTCCTTAAGTTTGGTTGAAATAATGATTTTCTTTGACAATTTTTTGCAGGGATAGTTGTGATATGATCAGGCAAAGGAGACCAAGGCTGCGCTTGGACAATTCAAGAACTAAAAATTTTGAAAATTTATTACAAAAATGAGATGACGACTTATCTTCAAAACAGAGTTTTGAAGAGAAGTCCTAATTTATTTGTATAATGATGAAAATTATTGAGGTAACCATCTATCGAGGACATCCCTCTGGCCTGCTGGTCTTCTTAGAGTTTGCAAAACAAAATTGACTCAACCCTAGACCTAATGCATAGTGACCAAATTTTGCTTGAAGACTTATTGAATCACAAAATTTGATTTTGACACCTTAAAATTACTTGTAAGAGCATGTTTGATCACTGGAGGAAGGTTGCAAAGACTGACACTAACATTGGCTCCAATGGGGATGGTAGCTCCTTGGAGGTGCCAAGAACGGCAGATCTTTGGGAGAGCAGACAGTGCCTTTGTCCATTGGGCTATGGAGTCAAAACTCAAGCGAAAATGCATGACTGAAAACCAACACAAACTAACTTAACAACAAGACAGAAAACTGACTCACAGATGACTCATGACTGACTTAACTAAAACAAGAACTTACAAAGCTTATTTGAAGGGTAGTAGTCCATCGAGATTTGAGGGCTTCAAATCATGATGACAACCACCTGCATACTAATGAAATATGTACAATCATATGTAATGAGATTTCCAATGTAACCAATCCAATAGATGGCTACATACCAAATTTCTGCTCTCACTTTTCTCGAGCAGGCAGAACGATGTACATGTAGGCAACTCACAATAACCACTGAAACCAAGGCTTATGATAACGAACCAGGCAACATTTATCTTCTCTAGTTCTTGCAAAAGGATGCCGAAGGGATCTTCATAATCCTGAAACACCATCTTGTCTTGAGATCCAACAGCAAAAATACAAGTACTCCCTTCATTCTGATCTGAAAGAACAATTGATTTCTGAGGGATAGGAATGCACAGAGAAGTATGTGCTTCTGCCATCTGAGCGTTAGCTGTAGTTTCCTTGACCATGAGAAATCCCGATATATTATCTCTCTCAAGCTCATACTCCTCATCTTCATGGTCTAGCTCATTCTTAAACAAAAAACAATCTTCAAGATTATCAAACATGACAACCTTATCATCTTTGTGAAAGAAAATATTATCTGTTTGCTGATCTATAAAACTGATTACAAGACCATCATCATTTTCAAAAGAGGAAGATATTTCACCAACACTTTCTTGGCCATGTGTGCACTGCAAATCTGCTGTAGCTTCAACTGAAACAAGACCTTTCAGAAGTAGATCTATCTCATCTTCAGACAAAGGAGATAATGTTTTTTGTTTTCTTTTGCTCAAACAGTAATCATCTTCATATGACATGGCAATCAAATTATCATTTAGCACTGAGTTATCAAAAGAAGATTTCTCACTTACTTGAACAAAGATCTTGTCTTGCTCTTCATGAATTGACTGAATTACCTCCTCATGAAAGCCGTGGTCAATAACTTTGTCTTCTTCATTCCAGATGGTCTCAACAATAGAGCTCTCCTTGATGGGATTCAAAACAAGGTAATCTTGATCATCACGATCTGAATTTCGATCTGAAATAGCTGACTTGACTTTATCACATTCTACGATTGAAACTTGATTTTCCCGCATGCTGTCCTCTTCCGTGGGCAGATCTGAAACAAGCTCTTCTCTTTCATCAACTACAGCCATATGGCCATCTTGAACCTGCTGATCTTGACAAGTATCCTCTAAGATTTCTGTGTCCTGCTGAAATGGATTCTCATACAGAGCTTCCATGATCTCAACATCCATAAAATTATCATCTTCATAAAACTTCTCAAGGCTTTCAATAAAACTATATGCGTGCTTGCAGCAGTCATGAATCAAATTTAATGATGGATAAGATGCTTGATATCTTTCAATGAACAAGGCATGAAAATCCTTTAGACAGTAAATACAAGCAGGTGGAAAACTTTCACACCATGATTGAGCTGCACCTTCCAGAGTGGCCAAGAATATCTTCATCAAGCAATCTTCAGGTAAATCCACCTTCAACTTGCGAATATGCATATGAAATATAACTAGATGAAGAGCAGAATCCTTCTTACCATCATCATTGAATGTAGGCAAATTCCTTGACCAATCTACCTTCGGAATTTTATTTGGAAAACCAGGGATGTGATCTCGGCTCAGGGGAGCGTATCTTCT
This sequence comes from Pinus taeda, assembly GCA_000404065.3. Lineage (NCBI taxonomy): Eukaryota > Viridiplantae > Streptophyta > Pinopsida > Pinales > Pinaceae > Pinus > Pinus taeda. The sequence continues at coordinate 11,854 of APFE030554819.1, read as the reverse complement.
TGCAATCTGATCCATCTTGAAAATCTCAAAGCTACTGATCTCTCTGCAGTGAAGTCACCATGAAGCATTGATCGTTGGATTCTTCAGTGAAGGAGTCGCCAGTGAATGATTTCAGCCTTGTCAGTGTCTGATCGTTGTCCACTATCAATAATCAGATCTGAACTTGATACATGTACTGGGGTAAAATGCAAATGAAGTGTTGTATTCACAAGCTCACGGAGATTGACTGAAGCAACGTTTATCTACTTGCGCTGATGCAAAGCAAGAGCGCTTTCGAAGGCTACCTGGCGTAACTTCAGGCTCCGTCTAAGACTTATGAAGCAAACACATCAATGAGCAAACGATAAGTTTGTTCTCCCCAGTATGGTCGCTAGTATGTTAGCGTTTGAAATTTCACCTCAGGCTGAGAAAGGCAAATCTCAAAGCTACATCAAACCATTCAACCTCGTAGCTAGCCCTACGGGGCAGGAGAAGGCTCTCTCCGGTCTCTCTCGGAAAATCTTCAATTAGGGAGATGACCAACAAAGTAACACTGATATTAGGCTAGTAAACTGATAAAAGAGGTTGATTTTGGGGTTTTTGGGTTTTTGGTGGCAAATTGAGGAGAGGGCAATTTTGGCTTCGGGGATGGGACACAGTTTCTGCAGGGGAGTCTTTGGTGCGAGGTAGGAGACCGTGCTGATGTCTTTGACTGAAGTGAATGGTTAGGAATGATAGAGAGAAGGCTAAAGAGAGAAAACAATGAATTTGAATCCTCTTTAGACAGTAGAAAACATTAAAATTAAACAAATTTAAAAGCAGAGCATGGCAAGCATGAATTCTTACTTTATCACTTCATTTGTTTAATATGCAGAAGTATAGAAGGAAAATGAAACACATAACAAAGCTTACAATGACTGAAGAAACACACCATCAACACATGAGTCCACAAGAATCCCAAAGATGACTGCAAAACCTTGGTCTTCCTTGCCAAAAATTGCTGAGATACAAGAGATAATACAATGAGCTACTGCTCTCTCAAGAGTCCAACCATGAAAATGAGTATGAAAGTACATAATATAGATGATATAACCTCTTTCCCTGCCTCTAGGAGTCGAGCTCACTATCCTAGGAGTAGTTTGAACAACTTCTAAACTAAGCACTACAAAATAGGCAGTCAAAACAACTTGCCTCTATAAACTTGGAAATCAGTTCATGCATTCAATTTTTACCCTTTACATGAATGAATCTTCTAGAAGTGTTAAAAAAGAGTAAAAGTGTCTTAGAGTTGACATAATTACATCAAAGATAATCATCTTTCACCCCAAAATGTCAAACTGGAGCCAAACTGCGTTTTCTGGGCTGAACTGGTCAAATCTGGCAAAATTTCCTCAACGGGTCGCACACATTTTCTCAACGGGTCTCACACTTTTGCAGCTCTGTTTGGAGGACTTCCCGGTATCAGAATTGGGTGCAAGATAGCTCGTTGGAAATTTCTATGAGTCTACTTTCCAGCACAACTAGAATTTTTTAATTTAGAGGTCATTTGCCCTGTCAAAACTTAATTCTCCCAAGACTGGTTTCTGCAACTCAAAAAAGGGGCAGAAAGTCAAATTTTGCATGCATTTTGACCTTTTGGAGGCCCAGAGCTTGATGAAATTTCTTACTAATGGATGAGCAAGTGTAAATTTTCATGCCAAATCCAAAAATGCTGAGTTTTTGCCAAACGGAGCTACGATGACAAAGGGTCTCACCGGGGGTGAGACCCGTTGAGAAGCCAAAACCTGTAAATTTCCAAAAAATTCCAAATTACCCAAAATTCTCAAAATTTTTTGGGATTTTTGCTGTAGCTGATGCTAGTGAGTGCCATGATCTTTGAGGGATGCCTCCGCCAAGATACAGAGTGGATTGGTCCTTTTCTTCCGCCTAAGAGCCCCAGACCACCTTCTTTGGAACATTTTCATTTTGACCTTGCATACATGCATCCTTGCCCAATAGTGAGTCTTCATGTTTCTTAGCAGCTTGTTATCTTGATTGGCCTTAGCTAACAGCCTTTTCAAATGAGCATTATCCCAAATAAGCATAGATTCTCGATCTATGGGTCTCAAGTCACCAGGTCTCTTGCGAGCCAATTCCCGGTCTTCACGAATCTTTTGTAGCTCATATAACTTGTGCTCATCCTCCAGTTGTTTGTTTCGCTGCTCTAGATAATTAATAATCCACTTTGCCATCAATAATTTCGTTTGCAGTGACTGAATCTCGGTGCTTTGCTCTCGGATGATATCCTTGAGCTCTATGCTAGGAGAACCGGCGTCAAGATCAATAACCGGATCACCTGACAATCTCTCCTCGATCATGGGCTGCTTGCCCCTCTCTAGTACCTGTGCTAGTGAAGAAAGCGAGGCCCCTTCCACCTGACGTGGAGATAACACTCGCTGTGATGACGATGAAGGCGAGACCCCTTCCACCTGTTGTGGAGATAGTACTTGCCTGGCTGCTGCAAATAAGGCCCTTGGGCCTCTCTGATAAGTGACCAAAGGAGTGGAA